>BSXT01000375.1:0-97221 GCA_030267785.1 Phytophthora fragariaefolia | reverse complement strand
GAAGAACGTCGTTCGAACGCGTGACTCATCTTGGGGCGGCTCGAACGCGAGACGTAGATCACTCTGGAGTGCCGCCAGAGTCGGGAACGCGTGGGGTTCAACAACGAGTTTACCGAGGGCCCATTCATTGGCCTTGCCAGAAAGGCGTGACAGTAGGAAATTCACTTTGGCCGACGGCGCCTCGATCAACCTCGAGGCGATCGCGATGTCGATCTCTCTGAACCAGCGGTTCATAGGAAGGCGATCTGGGCCAGACCCAGAGTACGTAGAGGTTTCCATCTTCACGGCGTCGTTCCGTGAGGGATACGAGGGAGTTGATACTCGCCGCTTTGCTTCGGCGAGCTCGCGAACCATGAACTCTTGGATGGCTTGGCGATGTTGGTCGGGAGTCGCTGAGCTCAGCAGCGACGTGACGACCACTTCTCCGGACACCGCCGCGAGGCGGTGGAGTGCCTGCCACTCAATGGACGTGAGATGGGGGAATGCCGAATGCTCCAGCGTCATGGCTGGGGGTCCGGCGGGCTGGTTCTCACTCATCTCGAACTTGGTCATGGGAAGGACTACAAAGTGCTACCAGGTGTAACGGGCCTAGAGTATGCCCGTCACTGGCTTACACTTAGCGGTAGAGGAAGCGTCCCGTTCTCAGTTAGACTGAGAACCAAGTATTAATTCCAGTGTAAATTCAACTCTGATTTATTATTAGACCAGGGCGCGGGCCCTTAGGACTAATGTGGACCATTCAAATACAGGTCAACAGCTGATTGGCTGAAAGTGGGATCTGGATCCCCCACGTTTCAGCCAATCAGATAGAGCCAACTCAGCACACGCTAGCCGTGTGCTGTCTGTACCTACTTATGTAATGCATATAAGGGTACATGTAAAAACGGAGGGCCCATTTCACAGAACCACTGCAGTGGCTATTTGTGGCCTTGAGAAACATTGCAACAGCCCGGTCGGCGTCTCGCTCGACTAGTTGCTGGTTACCTACCCCTATCTTTTTCACTTTGGCCTCAAGGGTGCGGCATGCTCGGTCAGAAATTTGGCTCCTTTGCGTTAAATAGTCACGTGCCGTGGGGATACCATGAAGCCTTGCATCTAGGAGGTTATTCGTCATCCACTCAGCTATAGCTAGGCTCGAAGCAGAGGTGCGTTCCAGATCATTGATAGGCTGTGTGTAGTCTTTTTTGCGGCTGCGCACGTCAATGCCGAGCGATAGCCCCGTAATTCCTCGGTGGTGAAGCGTTGGGTAATTGGCGATAAAATGACCCACCCCTCCGCACTCGTGACATCATTTGTACGATTGTTTTGGTTACGCATACAGCGTAATGTTCCCAAATTGGAGCCGCTTTTGGCCATCACGCCCAAATCGGAACAAAGCCGTATCGGCAGTAGTGCGATCAGCGAATTCAATCTCAGCATTTCTACCATTGGATAGTGAAATCACATTGGAGCTTGATTGCAGCTCATGCTGGTCCATCAGCTGCTACAATCGATCGTACACGACTTCGTTCCAAAGTCCCAGAATCATCCGGGTGGTGTCTAAGCTGGTGGTGCCGTGTTGACCACTGTTGTATGCGTGCAGCGCGCATGGGAGCCATCCGTCCCAATCATTTTGCTGCTCTTCCATGAACATCGCCACCATATCCTTCCCGATTATGTGAAACCTTTCCCCAAGTCTCAACAGCCTTGGCCGGTGCGGTACTGGTGTTATCTTTTTCAACAGCTCCGCTAACTTATCCAGTACCTTTCCGCCAAGTTCAGGAGCCCCATCATTTATTAACTCTCGTATTGCCCCGTAAGTCAGCACAACGCGCTCGGCATCGAATCTCGCAATGTCACTGGCCGCGTGCGACGGTACCATCACGGCCACCGCATACCTGGTCGCGTAATCGACCGCCGCTATCACGTAGCTGTTGCCCATTTCAGTAGCCGACAATGGTCCTGTTACGTCGAGTGTCCAACGGCCTTCCGGCATCCCCCCTCCTTGGCTGCGTAGCGGTGGTATCACCTGCTTCGGCTTGGTTTTACGCATGCCACAATCGCTGCATCCATTGATCCACTGCTTCACCTGCGAGCGCATCGTTGGCCACCAGTACACTCTGCCAGCTTGGCGTATGCTTGCGGTACGTGCAAATGACACGAAAATTGAACCGTGCGCTTCCCTAAAGGCCTCCACCCACAACGCTGCGGGTAGCACCACACGCCGCGATCCATCCTCCCTCTCAACGTAGACAACGTCATCGTCTTGCACAATTCTGCTGCCGCCATAGTGCCCAGCCCTCCTGAGCCCACGCACCTCGCGATCTTGCTGATCTTGCCTTTGGATCTCCTCGTCGGTCATCTGACCACTGTCACCAGAGACCACTGCACATTCGGCTTCCAGCTATTCGCTGCTATCAACTGCCGCAGGCACTCCCACTGCCCCGTCCACTGGAGCTCTCGACAAGGCATCCGCCACCATGGTGGTGACCCTGGCCGATACACAATCGTGAAGTCCATTTCCTGCAGCTTCAGAGCCCAGCGGTGCAGCCTTCCAGTAAGATCCTTGCTTTTCATCAACCAAATGTGCTCAGCTTGATCCGTAACTAACTCAAACTTTCGTCCGTACAGATAAGGCCGAAAACGTCCTATGACCCAAACAACCGCTGCGCATTCCAAATTCGTATTGTGATACTTCGCAACGCTGGGTGAGTTTACTTTCGAGGCGTATGATATCGGTTGTAGAACATGTCTGTGATCCGGCATCAGCACAGCGCCGAGCCCAACCTCGGAGACGTCTGTCACCAACTGAAATCGGCGGCAAAATCAGGATACGCCAACAACGGTCTCTGTGTCAGCTCAACCTTCAACATCAAGCACGCTTTCTTTTGCTCATCCCCCCATTGCCATACTACACGCTTGAGCAGTAATCTCCTCAGCGGTGCAGCTTTCGACCCTAAGTTGGTGATATATCGCCGATGAAACTCCGCCAAGCGGACAATTTTTTTAACAGCTTTCTCGTCCGTCGGGACCGGGTATCTAGCCACACTGCCAACCAGACTTTGCATCGGCCGGATACCCTTCTCACTGACCCTATGACCAAGTTACTCAAGCTGCTTTGCCGCAAACGCGTATTTATTGGTTTCTAGCGAGAGCCCTGCCACTTTCAATCTCTCCAGAACAGTCGCCTACTCCACAACATGCCGTGCCACATTGCCTCTCGAAAATAGGATGATATTGTCAAGATATACGAGACAGCATTGCGAGGTCAAGCCACACAAAACTGGATCCATGACCCGCTAAAAAGCATCCATGGCGTTGGACAGTCCGAAACGCATACACACGAACCTAAACAACCCATGACGTCACTAAGCCGGTCATGGCCTTATCCTGGTCTGCAACAGGTATTGACCTGTAGCAACTGTGTAGATCCAAACTAGTACAACGACGTGCTCCTTGTAGACTCTCAATGGTATCATTTATCCTTGACAATGGATAAACGTTCTTCATGGTCTTAGCATTCAATAACATGTAATCCACGCAGAACCGAATCGACCCGTCCTTCTTTTTGACGAGGACTACGGGAAAGCCCACGCTCCGCAGCCTTCCTCAATTTCAGCATTTGCTCGACCCGCTTGTCGATGGCTACTTCCTCCACCCTGAGTGTCTGCGGGTTCGAATTTGGATCGGGCTTCCGATCTAGTGTTGATGTAGTGTTTGACTCCAAGTTTAGTCTACGGCGGGCATCGCGTACGTGATTCCATCAGAGCAGGATTATTCCGCCGTAGTCCCAACAGCAAATCCTGTTCCTAATCATCCATTTCACCAATGTGTAGGTCTGCTTCGTTGCTGAGCGGTTCTGTACGCACCCGAATTTCCACTTCGAGCAACTTCCACACGCGGTCTCTGTCGAGCTCATCCTCCATTTCCATCACGTCCATGTCTTCCGTGACTGGCTGCTAGGTGCCCAGGACTTCTCGGCTGGGCAGCTTCGTCGTCTTACCCACCAAGGTTAGCACTGGCACCACAATCTTACTACCTCTTACCGTTGTCACAGTAGGGACAAGGAGAATGTGTACCCCTCCGACTGACTTCGGCTCATACAACCCCACAGAACCCTCTAGCGCAGCAACTGCTACCACCATGCGGTTATGGGTTTGTGTCCGAACTTTGACCTTACACACCAAGCGCACCTTCGCCGAGGGTTTATCTTCTTTAGTCAACTGGTGGTAGTTAATTGGCACGATCTTCTTCACGCCGTCGCCATACCAATTCATTTCCCTTGTGAGGAAGTCCAACTTTACTGCAGCATTCAATCCTCACCAAGCAAAACAAATTGCCGTCGGTGCGTCAACGAGCAACGCATCGACCGCCATGGTCTGCATTTACTGCGTCTCAAACTGGAACCCCCCACACGCTTGGCCTTGGCCGTGTCTCCCGTGACGCCTTCCACGTAGTCCACAGGAGGGATCACATCCAGCCTCTGGTCAAACTGGTCAAACTTAGCCCTCTCTGGTCCTGCAACACAATACTGAGCTCTCGTATCGAGCCTGTCTTCTGCACGCACCGTTACCGACGCTGTAACACCGGCGTCTGGACCGCTCTCAACCGACCCACTCGTACCTTATGTCCTTCAGCCTCGCTCCACTGGATGCTTCGCCAAGTGTAAGTGCTACCACTGCAATACTGGTACTACCACCCCCCTGTATCCGCCTGCCAGCTTTGATCAACGTGTCGACAGCATGAGGGAGCGCAAAGCTAATAGCCTCAGATTCAGCCTTCGTCAGCCCACGTGGTTCCTGGTTAATTGCATCAAACATCGCCAAAGTGCCATCAGCAGGCTCTTGGCTCGTTAGCTGCGACTACCACTTGCGCTGTTCACGTGCTCGCGCCTTGCGAATGCGCTTCTCATAGCGTCGTCGCGTCCTTGACACGTACACCGGCGTGTTTCCATCCAGCACCCACTCATATTCACTGATCATCCTTAGACCCGCCGCCGTGGCCAGCTGTACAGCCAATCCGTCGCGAACATCGTTTTCCCCAACCGCATTACCGACAGCGAGCAACTTACTGCACTCTGCTCCGACCCCCAACGGCTTAGCTATCCTCCAGCTCAATCACATTCACTCGCGTTTCCACATGTGCATGCGCCTCCAGTGCTCGCTATTGTCAATCCCAGCTGCTTCCAAAATCTTTGCTGGGCCCGAGCATCACCACGTTGGCGTTGAGCGTCACAGCCTCGGTCGCACATGCTTTTACTTCAGATTTCCCAACATCGCCACGCTTCGACGTCACCCCATACACCGTGTCAATCTGTGTTAGAGCAGCGTCGAGTGTATTCTACACCTCACGTCGGATCTTGAGTTCATTCGTCTCTGTAGATTTCCGTATCTCCCGCAATTCATCTTCATTCGGTCATCGGTGTACAACTTGCTCCAGAGCACACAGCGTGAATGCGTTGCCCTTCTTGACACTCCCCAGTCAAATTTCCCGAACCAAGGCTGCCAGACCATAATTCGATACAATGTTACCTCGTGCATTTCATCGACTGACTGACACCTCTATCAGACCAGGCTTATGCTACTGAGCCACACTCGTACTGGTATCCTGCAGACCACAGCTCTTCGGTAACTGCACGCCATTCCTAGCATCAACCACACCTGCTTGCGCGCCATCCTCGTCTCGTAGTCACCGCCTGGTTCTTCCGGACGGCCGCCCTTGATGGTGACGCGAAAACGTTTCACTGAACTTGTATCTCTCCCTTTGTTCACTGTGTCGTCACTACTGCCTTAAGCAACACCATACCTGGTCTGGGAAACCTCACTGTTATTGTCTTCCTGCAACGCGCCACCTTCCTTCACTCGTTCTCGGCAGCACGCCTTCCTTTGCGTCCTCCTGTTCCACTCGCTTGCTATCACCGACTGCCACCACATCACCTGGCCGCGTCCTCCTCCGCGAGCGACGCCCCGTCTGCGCTCCTTGCCCGAAGGCTTACCAACCGCCGCACCTTTTTGTCCCCCACCCGGGTCAGGCCCCGTAGGTTGTAGGGCCCGGTTCCCTACACCTGCTGCTCGTTTCCCTCATCTCGGTTCTAGTCTTGCCCGCTGGTGTCGGCACTGGCGACAGGCTTCTGTCTACCGGCCAAATCCTTTTTTTCACATCTCACATTCCCTGGAGAAGTGCCGCTCGCGCTGACAGTAGTAGCACGGCGACCGTCCCCTGGGCACGATGCAATACTGGAGCTTCCAGTCCTGGTGCCGGCGGTGGTTATGCAACCGCTCTTCTCGGTCAGAGAGCGAGGCAGCGCTCGTACTTGGAGCTGCGAACGAAGATGCACTGGCAGGCACCCTGACGTGGCCCTCCACCTTCATGGCCTTACCCGGCCGACGCACCCTGTACTGCTCCCTCTGCCCGCAGGCTTCTGCTCTCATTCTACCGCTTGTGTGCACTTCGCGCACTTATCTGGCTTCCAGGACTGGTGCCATCTGGCGCAATTTTAGGTCCAGGTGGGATATTCTCCCACAATCTGAGTCCGCCTTAGTCTCGGTCTTGCCGACCAATTGTTCTTCAGTATTGTACCGAGGTGCACTAGGGCTAGGGCGCCCCAAAGTCCCTCAGCCACTCACCACACTATTACGTTGACTGGCTACTGGAGACTGCTTCACTTCCCCCTGGACGACTGCCGCCGGCACAGCCCCGTGGTCATGACAGGTGTCGTACGCTGCCTCAGCGCCCGACAAGTTCACCACCGTGCCTTCTCCCAATTCTCCGGTGTGCTGCACGGCGGCCAGCACAGCATCCCTCAAACTCGACTGTCCGTGGCCCTGCGCCACCCGTACGTGCCTCGCACATGACTCGTTGTTCATTACATTCATAAACGTGTTCACTCGTTCACTAACCCCATTTCTTCGATGCCCCTTCTCGCAACTATTCTGCGCAGGTTTTGAGCAAAGTCTGTGAGAGTCTTTCCACGGCGCTTAACTCGTGAATTTAACCATACGATTGTCTCCAGCTCCGTGCTGGAAAGCATGTACTGCTCTCGCAAAATACTGGCCAAATTTTCGATAGTCTCTTCCCCACACTGCCTGTCAAAATAAACCGACCACCCACGTTTCGGTCGATATCTCGGTCAATATTTAGTGTTTGACGGTGAGCTTTCGATATCTTATTTGTACTGTGTAACGCCAAAGTCTACGTGCGCTAACACTCGCGTTTTTGCGGTTTGTAGCATACCTCTCATACAACTGTCGCTTTTGCAATACGACCCAAATTTCCGGCCACCAATATCCCATACAAAATACTATATATACATGAATGAGTGCAGTACAGGAAAAGTAGAGCGGTCTTCTTGTCCAGTCGTTCTGGAGCTGCTTGGTGCGATGCTTTCGTAGTTTAGCGCTGCAGTTTCCCATTTGCAATTGCATGGCACCGTGGTTAAGTGACGAGGAGCGAGGGCGAGTACAAGGTCTTCACGAGGTAGGACTCTCTGTGCGAGCAATTTCAAGGAAGGTCAAGCGCTGAAGAGACGCTGTCGAGCGCACGCTGTTGCCTCGGCCAGATACCAAGTCACACCCAGGCCGCAAGCCCATTGTCTCGGAGCGGCTGGCGCACCACCCGCTGCGGAAAGCCTCCTCCGGAGACTTCTCGGTCACGCAGATCAAGTCCGACTGCAACGCCGCCTGTTCGGTGCGCACCATTAGGCGCGTTCTCGCTGGCGCGATTGGCTCGTCTACTACAAGATGGAGAACACGCTCGCTTTGACGACTGCGCACAAGGCGGCTCGTCTAGCGTGGGCCAAGGACATTGTTCTGAAGTCCACAGAGGAGTGGGATTGCGTTGTATTTTCTGACGAAAAGAAATTTAATCCGGATGGACCAGACAGGCTGCAAAGGTATTGGCATGACGTTCGTCGGCTTTTGCGTTCAACCGTGCGTCGTCAAAATGGTGGAGGGTCCGTGATGGTGTGGGGCGGCATCAGCGCGAAGGTCAAGAGGGAACTCGCGGTGATTGTGGGGCGGCAAGCCTCACCACATCATATCCATACTGTGTCTGAGTACTTCCTGCCCTACGCTCATCTTCACTACACATTGATTTTGTGTACCAGCAGGACAATGCCTCGATACACACGTCTCGAGAGACGATGGGGTTTCTTGACGAGCAGGGCGTCAACGTGATGACTTGGCCCGCTCGCTCGCCAGATCTCAACCCCATCGAAACTCTATGGGAAATTCTAGCGCGCAAGGTATACCCAAACGGTAGACAGTACGCTAATGTGGCTGAACTAATTCAAGCTATACTCCAAGCGTGGACGGCTATCGAGTACACGACGCTGACGACGCTGATACGGTCGATGCCGCGCAGGTTCATTGAAGTGATCGAAAGGTAGGGCGATAAAACACAGTACTAATGCAAGCAGTCTATAACCATTTCTTTTTATATAGTATTTTTTTGTATGGGATATTGGTGGCCGGAAGTTTGGCCGTATTGCAAAAGCGATAGTTGTATGAGAGGTATGCTACAAACCGCAAAAACGCGAGTGTTAGCGCACGTAGACTTTGGCGTTACACAGTACAAATAAGATATCGAAAGCTCACCGTCAAACACTAAATATTGACCGAGATATCGACCGAAACGTGGGTGGTCGGTTTATTTTGACCGGCAGTGTAGTTCTCCGCCCACAGTGATGTACCACTATATGACGTCCCATCAAGCAGCGTTATGGCTGCGTTGGACACCTTATGAGATGTCCCGTTCACCCCTGTGGATGTCAGCTGGGTTTTACTTTGGCCCGGAGCATCTTCAGGCATACCGTCACGCTCACGTTCTCATCTCGGGCTTTGAACTTGAGCACGCGAAGCTTCTTGGCAACCGGCCTCGCCTGCGTCACTTATGGCTGGACAACTGGCATGTTGGCGTACATCGGTGGGTACCCGTATGCCTGTCCCAGCCAATACCATGCAAACGGCATGGTTGGTGCGGCTGATGAACCTGTGGGCACACCTGCTGCTGATTGTGCCGTCGCTGCTACCGTGACTACCGATACTGCTGACTGTTTCCCCATCATGGGCACTGATTGTGGATATGCCATTGTTGGCACTGGTGTTGTTTGCCGGTGTTTGCAGTGCTGATGTCACTTGCGTCTGCGCGACTCGCGACACTGCTGGAACCGTTGGTAGTATGGCCGCTACCCCTGACGCTCTGGTTCTCTCCGTGGTCATCGCTGCGGCTGATACTGCGGGCACTGGCGCATTTACGGGCGCTGCCGGCTACACTGCTGTTCCTGGCCCGAACACAGGTGCTGCTGGCTGTACCGCGAACCCATACATATATAACATGTTCGCACGGGACTCACAGCTATCAACGAACTCGACCAGTGTCCAACTTGGCAAGTTCGAGACTGTCCTCGTAGCGGCCGTACCGCACGCTACAGAGCCACCTTCAAATCTACTACATTGCCCCTGTCCTTCAGCTGCGCGGGATATAGACTGGTACTCTCTTCGTCGCACAGACCCCCTGCTAAAACTTCGCAGCCACTCAAGCCTAACTCTCACGTCGCCCCTCCGTTTCGTCATCTGCCTTGTACTCCTTCCCCGCATGTCATCTTCTCCTGCTAGCGATCTTCTGCGGTCGCCGTCGTGCAACTTCAACATATCCAGTCCGTAGCTGGTAATGCTAGCCGTTCGGGTCGGGCGCGTGTGCTCCTGGTCACCGATGGACTCACATGCAAACCCGGACTCACAGCCCTCGCCCTCGAACTCATCCACTGTGTCTTCGTCGTCACTAACCGTCAGTGATACTGCTGGCGGCGCGCTATATGTCCCGCAATTGGTGCACGGATATACTACGCGACCTTCACTTTACCGACAACGAGGGCCCACGGACGCGTGACAAGCTGTGGAAGCTTCGCACGGGCGTGAACAAAACGCAGCAGCGCTGTTTTGGACGCTTGGACACTACCGGCAGTGTTCAGCTTCGACGAGGGTATCCTGCCTTCTACCTCTTGCCGAAATACTAGTCGGATGTTTATGCCCGATAAACCACACCGCTATGGCTCCAAGATGTTCATAACGTGTGACTAGCGAACGGCATACTGTCGCCGGTAAGTGGTTCATTTATGATTTTTCTTTATTTACCTATGTCATAACTTTCGACTTATGTCCATGGGCTTACTTCGTTTTGACGTAACTCACTAGATTCGAGATATATGTCGGCAAGCGTAGTCGCGAAGGTGGTACTGACAGAACGCTCGATGACAAGACAGGTGCAGCTCCTGTTGTCCGTAATCTCAAGCTTGTGTCAGCACGTAATCGTCCTACAGCGGCATGTTGTCGTCGTTGATCGATTCTACTCGTCTGTGCTGCGTCGAGCTCCTCGCCATGATCGTGCGTGTGGTCGGCACGTTGATGACAAATCGACTCGGCCTCGAGCAATATGTCCGCCCACCATTTTTAGCAGCCCTTTTAAGTTCTCTCAGTTCGTCGCCATTCCAAGCATGGTGATGTTTCACTGGTGGGACCGCAAACCTGTGCACTACTTGTGCACAGGTGCGGTCATGTCTAAGTCATCAGTCAAGCGCAAGATTAAGCAGGTTGGTCCTATTAATGTGCCTTGCCCAAGCGCGATAACAGACTACCAGCGCTGGATGTGCGGCGTGGGCGTCCACGACCAGCTTCGCATCCAGAAATACTCACTTCAGATGTCTACCAAATTCCACAAGTACTATAAAAGCCTGTTCGTAGGGCTAGTGGGTCTGGCACTTGTTAAAGCCTATATATCACGCAAAGGGACGGCTGCGGTGACCGGGAAGTCAGCTACAGTATGAAGCGCAGTGAATAGTTTGGGGTGCTTCAAAGCCAGCTACTTCAACTCAAGGTTGATGACTTTGCTGGGGTTGTAGCAGCCCCACCACCACGCAGCTAAAAAGCGTAGCCGCGCGAATACGAGTCGTGCACCAGCTCAACTAGAGTGATGACCGGGTTACAGTAAGCGGTGTACATAAGCGCAGGCAGCGCTCGTGCAAAGTGAGCACCTTACTGCGCGCGGACGCTAAGAAGTCTTTCACCACGACCTTTTTTGTGAACGCTGCTCCGTGGATGACGCCAAGCTGTGGCTCTGCAACAAGATCCGGAGGCAGTACAAAAGCGTCAACAAAAACGTGCTTCGACATCTGTTATGATGACTTTGACGCGGGTAACAGCATTCCAAGCACCTTGGGGAAGCGGGTCGTGCTGCGGCGGCCCGGCCAGCGTGACGGGAAGCGCAAGAAGACAAGTCGTGCGTTTCGGCTCGCTGGTGCTGGCAGTTCTAGCGAGAAGGTTGCGGACGGCAGCGACTTCGAGGAAATGTGAGCACACATCGGAGTCGGTGTGATGGGTGCAGCAGCAGTAAACAAGTGATGAGTGAGCGATGTAGTAGGATCGCAACGCACGTTTGTTTGAATGATGTACCGTCTTCTTGAACTTTCTGCTCTCAAAATCCAAAACTCTTGCTTTTTTCCCGACATATTCGGCCGCTTTGGGGGAAGTTAAGCCATCGATGATCGTACAGTTTAACCCATGTGGTGAATCATACGAGATTAAAAAACGCAAGAGAATATATACACCAAACCGCATGTCGTCTCTTGTCCCAATACATTTATTTAGTGAATGGCAACGTCGTAACACACGACATTCTTAGCCGTTTGTACCCATTTTCTCGGGAAGCAAGGGGTTAACATCATTCCAACTCCTGTTGTAACGCTTGAAGGCTGAAATTGCATTCTGTATGTTTTCTTGAGTCTCACCATCCATTAACGCGTGCTGTGCGAACGCACCATTACTTAACTTGTCAGTCACCTTGAAACTGAACAATCGATACCTACAGACACAGGACAACACCGGCAATGAATTAATATGGAAGAGTTGGTAATACCAACTATATGGCCAACGCTATACCCCACTGTACCAACTACGAGACCGGCAGACATAATAAACAGGCATTGGGGTAAAGAACACGCGAAACTCAAAAATACTTTAGCGAATCAACACTAAGAAATCAAATTTATTTAGCGGATCGCAGCTCAGATAGATTTGAGTGGACCGCGTAAAACGCGATGGGTGGCAAGCTAAAACTGACCTCACTTCCAAAATGGCGCGAAAGAAGCAGCGCTACACGGTCAAGGAGAAGAGGGAAGGCGCTGCTCGTCATGCAAGCGGGCGTCGAAGAGGCAGCGCGCCAGCTCCTGCGCCCCCGCCCCACAGTATTTGACTCGTGGAAGCAAGCCGAGCAGCTGCTAACGTTTCAAGGCAGCGCACGATCACCAACGCTGAAGGGACAGGGGCACAAGGAAATATTTCCTAGCGCCTCACCCCTCGTGATGTTTATGAAGGACGCACGCAGAGACGAAAAGGTCTGTCTGTTATGTGTTTATACCGATCACTTACCGAATTTGACTTTGCTTAGATCCTCCCGTGGATAGCAAGGAAGGAGTCCCGAATCAGGTCAGTTTAAGGGCGGTACCGGACCGCGAGCAGAGGATTGGTAGCAGGGACGTAGGACGCATGCTTAGGTTAACCCCCTCCCCCCGCACTCACGGGGTTTTGGCCCCTTGTTTGGTCTTAACATGTTGTTAAATGCAAAGTGTTAATAGCAGGCTAAACTTGATGTTTGAATTGCTTGTTCTAAGTTCGATGCCTGTCTAAACTTTGCGGGTAGTTGACCTGACGACAGTTGGCATGACTTCAAATCATGTGCAGCGCTATGCACAAGCATGTTGGCCACCCTGGGATTCACACTATTTCACAACATGGTGTATATCATACTTCGAGAAACTTGCTAAGAATGGACCTTTTATCTTTAGGGGACAGAATTAAGACCAGTCCGCCAAACTATGAAAGGAACTGTCATTGATTGCTCCAAAATGTACTTTCTACCTCCTCCTTATTAGCGGCATGCTTCATCCGAGACTGATTGCACTGCGTTGTCGTCCTCCGCTTCTTGTTCCTCGGTATTCTCTTCATCTCCATCATCATCCGCTACGCGGCGGCGCTTCTTGCCCAGTCCCCGCATTGGATGTCGCACCCGAAGCGCAGGCGCGGTCGCTCGTCTCCATATTTTCACGTGACGTGCCAGATTTGGTGGCACGTCATGGTGTTGTCGGGGTAGTGGTCTGGCCGAACTCGGTCGCACAGGTATACGCTAGATGCAGAGGCGCACCCACATTTCATACTCAGTGTTAGTGAAAAATAGAAACAAGATGACACTGTCCAGACTTACCGTTTAGTTCCGTCACTGCAGGGGTCACAGTAGAACCGTTGCGCTGCGCTTCATCTTACGAATGGAGCACACCTTGCATTGGTGCTGCAGCCTCTTGCGAAACCCCTCGCGAATCTGCGTCCATTTTGGAAACTCTGTGAGCTTTTGCTCTGTCGAGATCGCGTCCGCTCTCTGCTGCGTTCGCGACCCTGGTGAAAATACCGGCAATCATCATGAAGTCAGTGTGAGGATATACACCATAAGTGTCTGGGGAGCATGTTGTATATACCTCTTCAACGAAGTCGCCAGTAGTAACTTGAAGGAGCTGTGTCTGCAGAACCTGAAGAAACGTCGCATGATCGGCAGGAGTGTCTCCTCGTTGTTTGTGGGCCTCTCAATACACGATAAAGCATTGTCGGTTGCGATATCGACGAGGCCCAGAAAGATCGTCTTGTAGTATTTCCTGCATCGCACTGCGGGCTGCAGTGAGTAGCGCTACAAGCGCAGCTGGTCGTGGATATCACCTCGCTCACCCAGCGATGTTAGTCGCGCATAGCGGATGGGCAGGGGATAATAGTTCGCTGGCCGCCAGGAATATGTCTTCCTAGATGATACGAAACAGAGGACACATATTAGACAGCGAAGTAGGACAAATAGATCCCAAACTAACCGCAAGTCTCCAGAACACTACTGCTACCTGTCGAGAGCAGGTAAACAGGCAGGCGGCCCCACCACCGCATCAGTTGGAGCTGCGGACAGCACTTTGCAGTGGCAATGCTGGACGAGCCACGGGCGAAATCCGCCGGCCGTGCTGCGTCAATGAGCGCTGGCGGAAATTCGGTCTTGTTCTTCTGGATAGTGCCGACCGTGTACGCAATTCGAGCTAGCAGCTGCAGGGCAAGCTGCACGGCCTTGTAAAACCGGTCGGGCACTACAGCATGGAACACGCCGTCTTGCGGAGGAGGCAGCACTTCGTGAAGATTGCGGATTACAGCAGCAGGGGCAGAGTTTGGGTCCACAGAGAACTTGGTGGGTGACTCGCCTCCGAGTTCATCCGTGTGCTGATCCGTTCCGCAATATATCTCAAGCCTGTACATTTAGTATATACAGGATAACACACAACATTCACGAGTGAATATACAACATGTCATACTTAGCAAAAACAAGGCCTCGCGCACTCCACGATGGAGGCGCGAGGCAAAAAAATATACACATACAACACGCAAACCACAACACGCATACCACACAACTCACCGCAGACAATACGCTGTACCTGCACAGCACGTCATGAATAGCTTGGTACCCCATTTGTGGGGCTTGTCTTTCATGAACTGTCTTGTCACATTGTGTCGGCTCCGCGATGGAATCATGGCCACGTCAAATGCCAAAACAGGAGGCACGTTGAAGACACGCGCGAATGGATGCTGCAAGTTTTCAAACACCGAGCGCACCTTCCAAGCTCGATCCGTCGCCGCATGTGTGTCAGTATTGTCAGTGCAATGCAGGTTCTGCATCAAACGACCAAATCGCGCCTTCAGCATGAAGCGCCCGAATGTCCGCTTTGGCACCGCGCCGACGGTTATTGTTGCCCCATGGTCGGTGAAACGGCGCTTCTGGGGCACACCATTCGCGCCACAAGCAACCACTGTAGTGCAATAGCTCCTCCGGTAGAATCTTCTTGTGACTCCTGGTTTCTCTCAGAAGTACATCGTCTGTTGTTGTGGTATCATCACGTTCCATCGGCTTATCGTACATGCGGGTCACCCGTTCGTTCAAGTGCTCGTTGTAGTAGCGGTTGCTTTCTGAAGCGATTCATTTCAAAAGTCTAGGGAGCTGAAAAAGAGAAATAGTTGCAAGGGTGACTTCGCAATACCGAGCACCTCCTCAGTTGGTCCGTACTCCCTTGTAGACGGCCCTGGGTAAGCCTCAGCATGCCTCGGCTGCGTGTCAGGATCTGGGTGAGTAGTACAACATGCATCGTAAGATAACATGTAGTATATACATCCTCGTTGGGAAACATACACCGTACCGAAATTCTAGCCATCCACCCGCATCTTCTTCAAAACGACCTCGTCCTGCGCAAGCACCACCATCTCGTCGGGCGTGAGCGCATCCCAATTACGCGTGGTCGTCTCCCAGTCGCCCGTCAGATTGGCGAGTGATGCATTCAGGCGTTCCCGTTGGAGCTTCCTGTGCTCGCTCTTCTTCTGCCGATGAAGAAGCGCCTCACAATCCAAACCGTTATCATCACCACTCGAAACGTCAGATTCATCGTCAGGTCCACCGCAATACTCCAATGGTTGCACGACTCCCTCCGTCTCGACGAACCAATCTTCATAATCTGCACCATCCCCATCCAGGTCAGAGTTCATACCATTGGCCGGTGGCTCGACGATGCATGAACCGTCATCGTCCGCATCCAGCACTACAGTAGTCTCCACCTCCGCTACACTGGACGATTCCATAGTCAGACTCCTATCAAATGAAACACCATCACATGTCAGTTTACAACATACTATAAATAAAAACATGTTGTATAAACGCCATGTACGAATTCGAACCTGACAGCACGAGCTTGGACAGGACCCGTCGTAACCTGCACGCGGTGTAGTAGTAGGCTCAATAGCACTATTGATACATCCATATCATACAACATCAAGGGTGTCAGTACATGTTGTATATACAGCATCGAATCAGAACAAGCCTTTCTTCTCCCTTCCGGCGGCGAGCAACGAACCACGACATCTACAGACGCGGAAGTCGTGCTCTTGTCGTCAGCATCGTCCGCTGCTTCAGTGTCAGCTACGTGCGGGCTGCTGTTTTTGCGTTGCATCCCCTTAGCTCGTCTCATCGCGCTTGGTGGCGTCTTACGCTTCCGGGCCGTATCATCACGCGCCTTTTGAATGTCGGGGAGAGCTTGCTTGCACGCCTCAGTACCACTGCGTTCTTCCTCAACAATGCGTGTGCGTTCTTTCTCCTTCTCTGCGACACGGCGGGATGCAGCAGCTTCAGCCCGAGCCAATGCTCTGGCTTCCTTTTCTTTCTTCTCACGTCTCGTCTTCTCTGCAGCTTGCTTCTTCGTCGTCAGTCTTCTACTAGTTGCCTTGCCTTTCGTGTTCCCCTTCGTACCTACCGAACCGCTCTTCGCCGCTGCTGCCTCAGCAGCTAGACGATCCTTTATCTTATTCTTCGCTGCAGCTAGATACGAAGCGTTCTTGCTCCTTGTCGGCGGCAGATACGCTGGTTTCTTGGCCGGTACGGCCTTCTGAGTGGCCTCTACGGCGGTCCCTGTCCCCGCGCTCTCCTCGTCGTCTCCGAGGTCAGCATCTGTCGCTCTGACCCCGTTAAAGTACGCCTCGTACTCTGCAAGAAGTTACTGCCTGTCGGCTGGACTTCGGCCAGTCAACCGCGAGCTGAATTCGTCGCGTTCGCAGCGAGTCTCGCGCACCATCTCTCTGTTTCTCGGGTTTTTCTCGACTGAGAGGGCTGGGAGCCATCAATCCTTTGTCGCAAAATGGCACAAGTCCTGAGACATCTCTTTGTCTTCCTATGAAATCGTGAGAACTTTCTTTGCACATTTCCAGCCCCACCCGCGCATTTCATCGTCTCTAACATGCTGTACATACAACATGTTATGAAAAGTG
Source organism: Phytophthora fragariaefolia (assembly GCA_030267785.1). Lineage (NCBI taxonomy): Eukaryota > Oomycota > Peronosporomycetes > Peronosporales > Peronosporaceae > Phytophthora > Phytophthora fragariaefolia. The sequence goes on along the minus strand of BSXT01000375.1, from coordinate 80,365 downwards.
TCAGAGGCTCGCATGTCGTCATATACAACGCGTGAGTGCGGGGGGGGCAAGATGTAAGGCAATGAGAGGCTCAGGAGAGCCCGAGAGGTAAAGATAAGGCTGACACTTAAATCGGAACCGAATTTGCACCGGAGAACTCACTTGGTCACAGTATAGGTGGATTGTATTGAGGTAACGGGGTAACAAATACCGTTACTAGCGTACACTATTAATGCAAGACGAAGCTCGCAATTAGTAGAATCCAGTGTCAGGTTTGGGGCAAATTTAACTCTGTTTATTTATGGAGCGGGAGCGGGGGTCCCGTCCTCTTTGTGAACCACTCAAATATATGTCAATACCGGATTGGCTGAATGGGTCTGGTTCCCCCACTTTCACCCAATCCGATAGTGACAACAGGGCACACGCTATTCGTGTGCCTGTACCTACTTTTGTGCATGTAGCCATTATCCTTATGTAACGTTTGTTTACTTTCTAATGTAACCGTAACCAGCCCGTTACAATTGGCCCCATACGTGTATTTTGGCTATCTTCCTGCAACACGCGGCTGCCCCTGGATAGCTTGGCCAGACAGCGCATCCTTCGGGCTCTCAACCCCCCCCTCCCTCCCTCAAGATCCCGCTATTAGATGCGGCAAGCGACGTAAAGGAAAAAGAACAACCCCGAAAAGGAATAAGGAACCCCCAAGAAGGGACGACTCCGGATTCCACATTGATATTGTGGGTGGACAAGGCCCGTGCAAGGAGCTCAAGGCCGACCTATTACGGATCCTCCGCGCAGGAATACCCGCGCGGATCCAACCCCCCTCCCAAGTCCCCACAAAGACATCTAAGGCTCACCCCATGCGCATCTCGTGTCAACGAGAGAGGTGTACCACCACGCCGACGGGTACACACGGTGAACCACTCACCAACCACACTGCCGTCGGAGCACCCGCTCCGTTAGTCGGTGTCTGGGCGCAGTGTGTGTGAGTTGGGATCCCTAGAAAATTCTAGCGGATCTGCTCCACAACACTTACGCTTCGAATGTTGTCTCCATGGCCTCTCATGTATCGAACACGCCACTAAACGGTAGACATTCGACAGCAAGCTCTGATCCGGGTTTGTCGTTCCTTGAAGGGGTTCTGCTGGCTGAGATGAAGCCGTAGCACCACAGCTCTTAGGCTTGTTGGGTGAATGCAGGCTCTTGTCGGAGAAGGCGTCGGTGTCCTCGCGTTTAGGAGGCACTTCGTTAGGCGTAGCATCGATCCTGCCGGGTTTATCCGCGTCTAGAAGGACACGACGTGTCCGTTTGGCCCCGCAGAGTCGAGGAGGGAACTGTAAATGGACGGCAGGAATGCTTTCAAATTTTGCGAAAATTGATTTTTTAAAATGCCGTTCGTGGGTACATTCAATACCGATACTGTGCGACCCCCCCGTTTTCGCGGAGGATTGACCATAAAACGGCTGAAAGGTTAATAAGATATGATAATCTTGTTTAATGCACGGGTGTCGGGGATGTCATTGCACTTGCGCTTGTTCTTGAGAATGTCACAAAAGGTGAATTCGTCCACCAGAGTTGCAGACTTTAATTCGGTAGGGGCGAGGCGTTTGTGCGACCACGACGGTACCCTCCGAATGTTTCGGAGTATCAGGTCTAACAGTTCTTAAAAGTCACCGACCGCGAAAACGGGTGTCTCACTGTATACTTTTGTGCGTTTTATTTCCAGATAGTTGGTCTCCCTAAGCACTTCCTTTCTTTTCTGAGAACACAAATCACCGTGAGTATCCACCGCGTTTCTAATATGGCTACATTCGCCAGGCACCACGTTCTTCGGGGCCACCCACATCCGAATTGGCCAGCTCAGCACAACTGTCGATGGCGACGCAGCACAGCGAGGGCCAAACGGGGCAGTCGCAGCACGTGGGCCCCGCGTGGTGGTGGCGCAAGGGTAGCAGCCGTCAGCAGCGTACGAGCGCTGTCACCTGCAGCGAGACGGAGCTGCTGAGTGCCGCTGTGCTGTGCGCTGCGCTGTCTGCGACCAAAGCTTCACCGTCCGCGTCTGATGCGCTGGCCAATGCGCGAGCCGCCCGCGAGCTGGAGATGCACGTGCGCAAGTCGCCGCTACCGCACACGCTGCAGCTGCCGGTGCTCGAGTTCACGACCGACTACGCGCTCATGGAGTCGGAAGGGGCTGTCATCTGCGCCATGCGAGCAACGAGCCCTAGTGGCATTGTCCAGGCTGTCGTGGGCTCAGCTGTGCCGCTGTCACAGCCGTACGTGCACCGCTTCGGCGGGGCCCGTGTACACGCACCGTTCTGGAAGCGCGCCGGGAGACTGAACGTATCGGAGCTCTATGGAGTAGCTCAGCGAGTTGACAAAGTTCTGGTTTTCTGTGGACATTCTATCGGCGGCAGTATCGCCAATTTGGCGTTCTGTGACCTCGTGCTGCAACGCTTACCGAGGGATGTACAAGAAATTCTTGAAAAAATCGATGAGGAGCAATCAAAAGTAGACAGCAAGGACCAGAGCCGAAAGGAAAAACATTTTCGCAAGCACAAAAAACAGAAGAACGAGCCTACTGGCTGGATGAGGAAAATCGAGAATGATGCTCGAGACCGATCACTGCAAAACCTTCCGGTGGCGATAACACTTGGATTTGGAGCGCCATATGCGGGTAACACTGCATTGTTATCGTTTTTGGAACCTTTGGGGGTGGATGATCACGTTGTCACCTTTGTGAACGAATTCGATTGCATCCCTGGAATCTTGAATATCGCACACTCAGCTGCTATGCTCGCTAAAACGACAGAGCGGCTGGTCACTATCGCAAAGGCAACACAAGCGCTGCTAAATCTGCTTCCAGCACCAATGCAGCAGCGCCTAGTTGAAATGGCGAAGGGTGCCGGAACAGCTGCAGTTCCTAGCGCAACATCAGCGTACTTGTCGATGAGCATCACTATGCTTCGAAAAGCATTTGACAAGCTTCGCGAGTTCGATGTTGTGAAAACTGTAGATTACCGGTATGCTCCATGTGGGAGCTATATCTTTATGTCAAAGGAAAGTGCAGAATTTAACATCTTCTCGGAGCCGATGCAGATACGAACGGCTCTAGGTGAGGATGGAGATGAAACTGCTACTGGTCTTACCGGGAACTCCATTTTGCAGCACATGATGAGTGCTTATGTTGATGCTATTGCACGCCGGTCCAGGTCTATTCAGATCAATGCGACAATGAACCATTACGAGCGCTTGGGAGTAGCTAGAAATGCAAGTGAGCGAGAAATTCGTAGGTCGTACAGATCTCTCGCACTTCGTTGGCACCCGGATCGGATAAGGCAGGGATCACTTACGGATCAACAGAAAGAGGCAGCTGAGGACATTTTCAAGTTGCTGGCCGAGTCGTATGAAGTGCTCTCGAATAAAGAGAGCCGCTGTGCCTATGATGCATATTTAAACAGGCCACCTAGCCGCAGAGAGGAGTTCATGCATTATGGCACAGTGGATGGCATAACTCTTGACGAAGCGATTTCCACATTCAAAGATGCCGTCGACAATATTTCCAGTACGTTACACCGTGTGACTGGCCGTTTCAGTTCGTCAAGTTCTACCACCGTTGGACATCCCCTTCAACACAACGCAGGAAAACCAACAGCCCCAAGTGTAACTACATCATCCGGGCACCCCCCAGGCTCAAACGGGGGGCATATTTCGACTACCAGCACACCCGTTGCGAATGGCAATGCTTACGGTGGAGTAGCTACAACTACTGATTGTACAAGTGTTGAACACGTATCAAGCACAGGAGTATCGACAATACCAAGTGCAGCCCCAGCATCGGCAGCAGCAATGCCTGTCTCCAGTTCTGAAACGTCTGCCGCCTTGAGCAAGACTGGTGAAATTGTGACAAACAATAATGTTGAAGTATCAACACAAACAGCTAGTACACGCACCAGCAGTGACAGCATCAGCTCCAAGTCGACAAACTCGAGCTTAAAAGCCGTTTCGGTTGTTGGAGGTGCTGTTGCAGTTGCTGCTAGTGTGGCAATAATCGTAAGTGCTTGGTCACAATTTTCTGAAGCCTCCAGAAAGAAAAGGCAGGTTACAGCGGTACGTGATATGCCTGGTGATTGCTTGGTGCTACTATTGGAAGATCGTAAGACAGTTGAACAGCGGCAAAGTCGAGCCCCTAGTATTGAGGTACTACAGCAATCTAAAGCTCGGCAGATCAAGGCTTTTGCAATCGCTACCACTCCCACCAATAGTGAAAAAATGGGGTCTGGTGAGGATGGATTGTATCTGACGAAAGAGGCCCAACAAGCGATCGTTGAATTGATGCAACCAGATCAAAAGCGAGATCAAGACGAGAAACTCATTGAAGAATTTTACGATTGTTCAACTCAATATGAAGATGCAGCAGTTGAGGCAATGGCTGAGGAAGAGTTCTTCGATTGCGTGGAGTTATCCCAAGAAGTTGATCAATATTTTGCAAAAAAACATGAAAGGCTGCGTCATCCACACGGCAAGCCAAAGGTCTGCGTATTGTTCCCGAAAGGTTCAAATGTAAGCACTCCTTTCGGTCTTGGGATTGTTGAGGATTGGCGAGAGAAACCCGCAGTAGCAGCGATTCGATTCGACGACGATTCTCTCCGTTACATCGATAAGAAGGAGATCACTCGTGGTGCATCTATGGCTCTGGAAATGACAAGTCTTGTTGTAGGGGAAAGACAAGCAGAATTAGCGGAGCGAGTGATCGAAAATTATGGCCTGGAAGAAAGTAAAGCCGGAGACCACATCACAAATGTGGCACTTGCTGGTGCGGAAGGAGCCGTCGATAGCGGCCTCCGTGCAGTCGGTGGATTGGCCCTAGCCAACGGAGTGGCAAGATCTGGCACTGCTCTGGGCGGAATGGTGGCAGCTCCTTTGGCTGTTGCGTCCATTCTTGTCGATATTGGAAAAGAATTTTACGATTATCGAAAAAAACATACCGAACGAAAGGAGCTGGGGGTATTGTCGTCAACAAGCGAGCGGTTAATGCGCCGGGACTTTCGCTTTAAAACTGGCGAAGTGGTTGTAAGCCGCACTACGGCTGCTGCCGGCGCTGGGCTAGGTGCGTATGGGGTTGCTTCTGCGATGGCGCTCTGGGCAGCAGCCGGTGTTGCCACGGGACCTATTGGAATCGTGGCGGCGACAAGTGCCGCTGTTGTAGGCGGTGTTGCAGGCTACTTTGGTGGTGCCAAAGTGTACTCGCTATCGACTGCTTCGTACTTTAAGAGCCAAAAGCATGCAAAGGAGCACATCGATCGCCTGGAGCTAGGAGCGCGCGTGTTGTTTGAGGAGCACGATCCGACGGGTACTGGGGAGATTTCCAAGGAAGCTTGCCTCTCCATTATGGAGAAACTGTATAAAATATCAGGTGACACCTCGGACTTCGCATATGAAGCTTCTGTCGAAGCAATTAAGGACCCTAGTTTTGAAGGTCCGGTAACGTGGCGTATGTTTTGGATATGGGTGAGTACCGAGGCAGCGCGGTCTCTCAAAAGCCTTGACGATCAGCAGTTGAAACCAACTCACCAGGGTGGAAGCGAAGGTGAGAGAAAGCGGGACAACGTACTTCGAAAGCTTCGGGAAGCGAAACAAAAGCTCCACGACAAACGCCACTTAATTGATAAGGAAGATCCCACTGCCAGTCCGAAGGCAGCAAATTTCGAAGAACTGGAAAAGGACATTCATACTCGAGCTGCCTTTGCTCCTATCCTCCCTGGTGATGAAGATAGTCTCGATGAGGTGAAGGGTGTGGTTGAGACTCTCGTTCACAGTCGTCACCTGACGGCTGGGCAGGCATTTTCGCTCTGCTCCCAGCTCGATTCGAGTGATCCTGTTGAGCAGGTCTCAGCACGAGAAATCATTGCCGCTCTTCAGGCAGAGCTTGCTGACACAGAGCCTGAATCTGAACACCCAGATAACCCTGAAGAGTTGTTTCCTACGAAGATTTACGCGGAGAAAGAATTGGCATCTGGAAGTCGAGCTCCTCATTCAATAACAGAGAAGAGAGCCCAGGCTGTGTCGTCACAGTCGGGGACATTGTCAAAACTCCCGCCGCTGGCCCCTTCCCTTTGTGAGCAGAAGAAAAGGGGATTGAAGCCACTCCAGGTTGATCCTCGACTCGATGTCATGTGCTCCCTTATGTCCACTGACGGGCTGAAACGGTTCCTTGAGACACAAGATATTATCCCAGAAGATGAAGCAATGGTTCGCCACGAAGACTTACATTGCCTAGCGCTTGCTTCGGCAGTGCCACCGGCTTCGGTAAGCAAGAGGCAGGAGAAGAAGGCGTCGAAGTAAGTATGCATGTAACAAGTAGGTAAACGAGCACAATATGTTAAAGGTAATGGAATTCACTCCTGCTGTGGAGTGATCTCCCAGACCTCGATGTCTGCGGCTACGTAATGAGGATGATATTCAGCTGACTCGATCACCCGCAGCGAGAACTTGTGAGCCTGCATCAGCTCCCAGAATCTGTGCTTGGGCTGAAAGTTCTGGTAGTGGCGGTGCTCATACGAAACGAGGATGCGTGTGTGAGACCTGCTGAGCGCCACCAGTGCCTCCACGAGAGGCTCGATCGGGTACAGCCTTGGCAGAATGCAGTCCGACACCAGGATGAGGTCAGGGTAGTACCCACGGATGAGGTGCTCAGTAGGAGGTTGCCCCCACTCGTACTCGTCCACCTCCACCGCAACGTGGTTATCGACGACGCCCTGCTGCTGCGCCAAGTCGGCGTTGTCCTGCATAATGAAGCGCACGTTGCCCATATCGGTGAGCACCACCCTTCCCGCTCGAAGCAGCATGGCGGCGGCGATGCCCACGGCGCCCGTGCCGCTCCCGAGCTCCAGCACGAACGGGGCGTCGGAATCCGCCAGCGCCCTCGGGTCGCTCGCTGCCCGCTGCTCCAGGTGCTTCAAGAGCACGCAGGCCGCAGGCCACACCGTGAGGCCTGTGCCGAATCCGTTGAGCTCTCCCTGCAGCACCTGCTTGATGCGCAGGGGCCTGCCGCGCACGGTCTCCTGGAAGAACGGCGCCATGGAGAAGGCGTCGCGCCACGCGAGCGTCTGCCACGCCGCCACGTCCTGGCCACCGCCGCAGCGCTCGGGCGGCGTAGCGCGCCGCACTTCCCCGCCAGCTTGAAGATCTCTCGGACCAGCGGAATCGGAGACCGCTTTGCCGTGCGCCTGCTGCTGCTGCTGGACCTTGCGCTGCACGCCCTGGCGCAGCAGCTGCATGAACTTCTTCCTGTCCTCGGTGTCGGCCATCGCGCAGGGTGGCGAGTGCCTGCAGCCGCAGCGTCGGGCGAGACGTCGTCGATTGAACTTGTCCAAGGACGGCGAGCAGAAATGGGGGTCAAGGTATCATGTGGTCGTATTAGCTACCGGTCTAAGGGAGGCGGGCGGAGACTGCGCGGGGCTCCGCTACTTGGGGAACTTGATGCCCAACGCGACGTCGCGGATCGTCCGCTAGGAAGACTCGTCGTCCGACTCGTCGCTCGATTGCTGCAGGAAGGACGAGAGGCGAACGGGCGAGGGGGACGCGTCCCGGTCTTTCCTGCGAGTAGACTTCTTGCTCTTCTTGGAGCGCTTGTGTCGTCGAGAGCGGTCGTCGTCCGAGTCCGAGTCGCTGTCGTCAGAGTCTGAGGACCTTCTTCGACGCTTGTGGCTCTTCCTGCTGGGCGGGGGGGGGGCAAGCAGTCAGGTCAGAAGCTGCGCGCTCTGGCGGCCACATCGTCGCTGAACGACTCACCTTCTCTTGCGGCTCTTGTGCCTGGAGCGTCGACGCTCGTCCTCGCTGCTGGAATCCTCCGACGAAGACGAGCGCGAGCGCTTCTTGTGCTTCTTCTTCCTCTTCTTCGAGCTGCTGCTGCCTCCAGCCAGTCGCTGCAAGTCCACATCCCGTCAGAGCGCCGTCACAGCTGGCAACCAGAGCTTCCTCGAGACCCACCTTCTCCCTAGCAGCGTCCAGCTTCTTCCTGTACGCCTTCATCTCCTTCTCTCCGTTGTCGTTGAGGTCGAGCTTGTCTGCGTTCTCCTTCTTGTACTGCTCCCACGTGGGTCGGTTCGGGTCGCTGATGCGGTCCGCGATGGTGCGCTCCTCCTTGCCCGTCACCATGCGCATGAAGGCGTCCATGGTGGCGGACTGCGGCGCCGCGGCTTTGCTCGATCCATGCGCAGGCTTCTCCACTGGAGGCGGCTGGTCCCCACACGCAGACGCAGACGCAGACGCGCAAGCTCAGCACTCAGCACTCAGCACGCCACACTCAACGCCACCGAGAGGCTCGTACCGCTGCAGTCGCCGCGCGGATGGCGCGCTGCCGCTCGAAGCGGTTGTCGTCGATCTGCCGGTCGTGCACCTGGCTGTAGTCCACGCCAGAGGACCGCTTGAGCCCGTACTCGTCCGTGGCCTGCGACCTGCCGGGCGCCATGCTGCTCTGCCTTGTCACTCACTCGTGGCGCGGGCAGATGGCTACATCCACGACACCATGGTCCAGCATACCATGCCATAACACAGGATAATTGTCGTCCGGGTCCCCCATTTTGGATCTCGCCCAGGAACAAGCCTCGGACCGCCATGGTGAGCTGCTGGGGCCCCTGCTGCTGCCCGCCCTTCTGCGCCCGTAGAACTGAAGGTCTGTGCTTGTGCCTGTGCGCGACCTCCTCCCAGAACTCCGCCAGCCTCCCGCTCGTGCGCGCGCCCCCCGACGCGCTGCGCTTCGGCTTCTACAGCGCCAGCGAGGACGTGCGACCGGTGCACGAGGTGCAGCGTCTGCAGACCACGGTACGCAGCCGCAGCTGCTGTGCATGGAGATGGATGGAGCGTTGTGCTGATCCTGGGGGGTTTGGGTACAGCACCGCCAGTCCAACTGGGAGCTCAAGATGGCGACGGTCGAGCAGGTCTACGGCAAGGCGGCGGCCATGCGTCTGCGCACGGAGAAGGCGGTGCTCGAGCAGTTCACGGTGAGCAGCTAGAGGATTCTGGCCGCATTGTTGTGCTTGATCGCGGCTCACGCTTGTCTGGACTCTTGTCGCCGTGGCTCCAGCGTCTCCCCGGCCTCCCGAGCTCGCACGCGGGCCTGGACACGCTCACGGGCGCGGACGAGCAGATCGACTTCACGGACTTCCTCAACGGTATGTCGTAGCTTGCTAGCTGCTGGTCTGGATTCCCTGAAAACTCATGTCTGTACGTATCTCGCGGCAGACCCTGACGAGCACCCTGAGAACACGTTCCGTGTCCACGAGGCGATGGAAGTGAAGCTCTCTATTTTCTAAGACAACAGCACCGCTACAGCACTGAACGAAGCGACCACTAAATGCTCGCATCCATCGCGGAGTTAGCAACGCTATAAGCTGAGTAATGACACGAAGACGACATTGAAGTGGTATACTGAAGTATCTGTGTACATTCGTGCTACCTAACATATTCATCGTGCTCGTTGCCTAACTGGGTCGTGTCGAGGAAGTTGGCGCTGCCATTAGTGCCAAGCAGTGCAAGTCTTCGTGCCGCACAGGCGCCTCATCCCCACTAGAAACGAGGATATTCTGTTGCTGCAAGAAGCGCTGCAGGCCCTGCGTCGACATCAACGAGCACATGACATCAAGCCGCTCATCTGGCCCGGTGTTTTCCTTCCTTTCGACTCTATCCGTTTTTCTAGAGCTCGAATCCTTCAAGTCAGATGGATGAGAGGCGTCCTTCCCGATATCGGCTTCATCATCATCTGGCAACTCCATGGTGTCACCCCCAGTGAACCCGAATCCTTCGCACACTAAACTTTGGTCAGGTGCTACATCAGAGAGGCCTTCGTGCATGGCAGCAATAGTCTTTCGGGCAGAATCCTTTAGCATGGGATCATCAGACGCTAACTGTTCTCGGAGCTGGAAGGCATCGCCGACTGTAAGGTGGCCATTGTTCACCAAAAACTCGACCTGCGCCTTCAACACTAAGCTCTCTTCTTCGTCATCATCGACGTGTACTTCGTTGCCTCCACTCGGCGATGATGCAGAATCCATTATATCAAACTTCAAAACTGCGGTGACAGACGGATACATAACAGCATTAGACTGAGCTACCAATGGTGTAGCCTTTTTTGAGTTCAGGTACGAGAAGTACTGCATATAACTATTCCACCACGTTTCACCAGCCACAGGCTCTGACAATTTCTTCGCTTCTTCATGTTCCAGCTCACGAAGTGCCCCAGCCGCTTCCGTACTGACCCACTCCCAGAACATACCCCAGGTCACAGGTCCTTCAAAGGATTCATCTTGAATCACTGCCATAGTCCTCTCATAACCACTCTCTGATATGGACCCCATCGCATCGTACAGTTTCTTCATTAATTTGATGCAGTCTTCTTTCGAAATCGTGCCAGTCGCTTCGGGATCGAACTCATCAAACAAAATTCGCGCCCCAAGCTCTAGCCGATCGATGTGTTCCTTTGCATTTTGCTGACTTGTGAAATAGCCTGCTGTAGTTGCTGAGTACGCCTTGGATCCAGCAAAGAAACCCAACATACCACCAACGACTGCCGCACTTGTGGCAGCTACAATGCCCACAGGGCCAGCTGCAAGTCCTGCTGTACTCCACATCCCCAGCGCCGAAGCTACACTGTACGCACCAATTCCTGCGCCTGCCGCTGCAGCTGTACGACTAGCGATGACTTCACCAGTTTTTAGTCGAAAGTCCTGCATCATCAGCTGCTCAGTAGTCGTTGAGAGAACCCCTAGCGACTTTCGGTCAGTATACCGTTTGCGATAGTCGTAGTACTCCTTTCCGATATCTACGAGAATTGACGCGATCGTAAGTGGTGCTGCTACAGCACCACCCAATACTGACGATGTCCTCGCCATCCCATTAGCCAAAGCTACACCACCAGCAGCACGGATTCCGCTGTCAAGGGCACCATCACCGCCTGCAGCAACAAGACTCTTGAAAGTATTGCTAGCTTCAGCATTCAAGCGGTAGCGGGATATAACACGATCTGCTAGCCCTACTCTTTTGGATTCTAGAGTCTCACATGTTGTAGCCTTTGCTAATGATGCACCACGTGATATTGCCGCTTTTTGAATGTAGCCAACCATGAATTTGGAGGAAGAGAACCGAACAACAGCTGATAGTTCGTCATCTCTCCAGTCTTCCACAGTAGCCAATCCAAATGGAGTGTTGACAGTTGACCCAGAAGGGAAAACGATCTGCTGCGTAACTGAAAGCGCACCGTTTTCTTTTTCTTCGTTCTGCTGCATTTGCTTTTCTTCATTCAGCGCGTTGTCGCTAAAATGCGCTGCAACATCGTCCATGAGGTCAATGCAATCGAAGAACTCCTCTTCTGCCATCGCTTCTGTAGCGGCATTATCATACTCAGTGGCGCAATCAAAGAACTCTTCAATCAGCTCATCTTCTGCTTCATCTTCTTCTTGCTTTAAAGTGGCCAAAGCTTGTTGAGCACCTTTGACGAAGCATTGCTTAGCGGCGCTATCTGTAGCTTCACACGTTGACTTAGTAACAGCAAGTGACGATACATCTTGTTTCTTCTTCCGCTCATCCGCTTGTCGTAGAAGTAGTTGGGTTGTATCCATGTGCTGCGTATTTCTGTGGTCTTCTAGCAGTAGAAGCAAACAGTCAGCGGGCATGTCTCGAACTACTGCGGCCTGATGTTTCTTCCTCGACATCTCCGAGTACTGTGACCACGCATTCACTATTAACGCAACGCTTGCCCCCACAGCGACAGCACCACCGACAACAGACACCGTTCGCAATCCGGCTTTGGCACTACGTGCAGCTTGGGTAGGCGCTGCTACATCACCTGCTATTATCTCTTCTGGCTCCAGATACAACACTTGCTCTTGTTGATCAGCTCCAATTCCAACTGTCCGAGTCACACGAATTCTGTCCGGCGCAAAAATATTGTCGTGGTTATTTGGAACAAGCCCGCTACGAACGGACGAAGGTGTACGGAGTGGATTTACTACAGTCGAGCTGGGAGTGGAAAAACCTGATTTCACTTTCGATACTGCTCCAGATAGATTATCAATCACGTCCCTGAAAGTAGCAATCGCTTCATCCAAAGTCATCCCATTCACTGTGCCGTTACGTACAAATTCATCCTTTAAGCTGTGAAAGTCGTCCAGATGCGCATCGTACGTCTTTCGTGCTTCAGCGTCTGATAGCACCTCATACGATTCGGCCAAAAGTTTAAAGATCTCCTCTGCAGATGCTTGTTCCTGCGGGTTGGTCGAGTTATTAGCCCACCGATCTGGATGCCATTTCAGTGCTAGTCGCTTGTAGGCACTTCGTATCTGGCGCTCTGTCGCATTTCTTGGAACACCAAGTCGTTCGTAAAAGTCCATTGCGGCATTGATTTGGATTGAATTGGAGCGGCGAGCTACAGCATCCACATATGCGCTCATCAGGTGCTGCAATATAGCGTTGCCAGTTAATGTAGAGGTGGAATCATTTTCTTTGTGCAGTGCCTGACTGATAGCCTCTGGTTCAGAATAAAGTTTGTATTCAGATCCACTCTTTGCGAGGAAAATGTACACTCCACACGGAGAGTATTGGTAGTCAATATCCTTCACGAGATTGAAATCGCGAAACTTTTGAAACGTGTTCTGCAGAATATTCAGACTCATTGACAAGTAAGCTGAACTAGCACTGGGAATGGTACCAGTATTTGCTGTAGCAGCCAGATCTACAAAGCGCTGCTGCATCTGAATGGGCAGCAAATTCACCAGCGTCTTTGTTGCTTTCGTGATTGTTAAAAACCGTTCGGTGGTTTTTGCCACCATAGCCGCTGACTGAGCTACATTAAGAATACTTGGGATGCAATCAAACTCGTTAACGAATGTGATCATATGCTCGTTAAGACCCAGTGGCGAGATAAACGATGCCAACTCCGTCGATCCAACGTATGGCGCTCCAAACCCAATCGCCAGCAAGGGAGGAATACTGCGAATTACCGTATCCCTCTCGTCATCAGACAAAGCCTGAAGCATCAATCGCAAGTCCAGTCCATCAGTCGCAGTTGCACTAGTATCATTTGCTTCAACTCTCTTCTGCTGATCGTAGTCTCGTTTTTCAAGGAACAGCCGCATCTTGGTGGGCAAGTGCTGGTACACCAGTTCGCAGAAGCCCATCTGAGCAATACTACCGCCAATCGAGTGTCCACAGAGTATCAGCATTTTCTTTGCTTGCCGTGCTGTCTGGTTAATATCGTGCAAGTCGAGCCGCTGCATCCGCGTCCAGAACGGCGCGTGGATCCTCGCGCCTCCGAATCGGTGCACGTACGGCTGTGAGAGCGGCACGGCCGAGCCCACCACCGTCTGCAATATATCCGCTGGCTTGGTTGCTCGCACCGCACAGAACAGAGCCAGCTCGGACTGCATGAGCACGTAGTCGGGTGTGAACGCCAGCACCGGCAGCTGCAGACTGTGCGGCAGCGGAGACTTGCGCAGGAGCATCTCCAGCTCGCGGGTGGCGAGGCCATTGGCTTGTTTGTCCGTCGTCGACGGCTCCGACTGCGTTGCAGCCAGCGCCGCGCACAGTACAGCGGCGTTGAGCAGCTCGGTCTCGCTGGTCGCCACCGCTCGCTCTCTGTCCCCGTCCACGGCGGCATCGGCCCACCACCACGCGCGCTTCTTGGGCTGGGAGGCGCGCTTCGACTCCTTCCTGAGCTTCTCATCAGGGCGCGAGACTGCAGACGTTGACGCCATGGCTCGGGAGCCTCTGCGCCGTGTGCTCTCGCGCTCTTCTTCTTCTTCTTCTTTCTCTGATTTGGTTGAGATATGTGTGCGAGTGTAGCCATCTGGGAAGAACGGGGTTTTCCACCAATCGTAGAAATGTATTCATCTAGAAAAGAGTGGATTTTTTTCCACTCTCCGCCAATCGTAGAAGTGTATCCATCTGGGAAGAACGGGGTTTTCCACCTATCGTAAAGATGTAGCCATCTAGACAGGACGGGATTTTCCGCCAATTGCAGGCCGTGTACGTTTCGTGAGGGGGCTGGGCTCATTTTGAAGCTGACCATGAGGGCTCTGCTGCTGCTGCAGCTCGTGGCTGCCGCCTTCTCCGCGGCGGCGGCCGAGAGCGACTACAAGATGCGCGACGAGGTGGACGTTGTGGCCAACACGGTCCGCCCGTACGCGAACCCAACCGAGACGTACCAGTATTACAAGCTGCCGTTCTGCAAGCCCAAGGAGCGCCAGTGGGACGACCACGACCTGGGTGGGCTGCTCACGGGCAGCCGTAAGGTGGTGACGGACTACCGCCTGTACTTTGGCGTGGACCAGTCGTACGCGCAGCTCTGCAAGCTGGGCGTAACGCCGGACGTCATGAAGGCTTTCAAAGACGCGGTGGACGAGGACTACGAGTTCGAGATGTACGTGGACGACATTCGACTTCGAGGCCAGGTCGGCTACCTCATCCAGGAGGGAATCCGCGAAGGCATGAAGCTGCACTATTACCTGAACACTCACCTGCATTTCGATATCGCCTACAACAACGAGGAGGCGGAAGAGGGCAAGAACAAGGTAAGATTCGCTTCCTGCTAACTATACCTTCAACACTTCGGCTCACTCAAGTTTGCTGTTTGTGATCTTCAGATTGTGGCTGTCAACATGACCATGGCTTCGTCCGACCCTGACCTTGAATATCACTACGCACTATCGCCTGAAAACATTGCCAGAGCGCCCGAGGCAATCTTCACCTACTCTGTGAAGTGGCACCACCGAACGGACCTGCTGTACGAGAATCGCAACGTGGAGAAAGACCTGGTGCAGCCCGATGACCTGGAACTGCACTGGATTTCAGTTATCAACTCGTTTATCCTGGTCATGATGCTGACAGGTTTCCTGTCCATTGTAATGATTCGCATTCTTAAGCAGGATTTTTCGAGGTACACGGACCTTGAGACCGGAGATGAGCACTCACTGGAGGGTGACTCGGGGTGGAAATTGCTGCACGCCGACGTATTTCGCTTCCCGACGTACGTGAGTGTTTTCTGTGCGCTCAACGGTGCTGGTGCACAATTGTTTGTTATGCTATCGGCGGTGCTTGTATCTTCGTTACTGGGAATCGTGAAGCCCAACAAACGCGGTGGCATGATGACTGCTTTCATCGTCCTCTATGCTCTCACAGCCGGCATCGGAGGATTCCATTCTGCTCGAATGTATCGCCAGCTGGGGGGTCAGCGATGGGTGTGGAACATATTGATGTGCGTGCTGGTTATCCCTGGCCCGCTGGTGGCTATATTTTCGTTTTTGAACTCGGTAGCGATTTGGAATGACTCTTCAGCAGCACTACCATTCGGCACTATCATGATTGTGCTTGCTTTGTTCATCACAATTGCGCTACCACTAACAATCATCGGAGGGATTGCTGGGCGAAACTCAACCGGAGAATTCAAGTCGCCTTGCCGCACCAACAAGATCCCGCGCGAAATCCCCACCGTACCAACCTATCGCAGTCCTTTCATCTTGATCATTGCGGCTGGATGCCTCCCCTTCAGTGCAGTCTACATTGAGCTGCATCACATCTTTGCAGCAATCTGGGGACACTCGATCTACAAGCTGTTTGGCATCCTGTTCCTGTCGTTTGTCATGCTGGTTTTCGTGACAGCATTTACGACCATTTCGCTCACATACATCCAGCTCTCATCCGAAGATCACCGCTGGTGGTGGCGATCGTACGTTTCGGGCGGCACAACTGGGCTGTTTGTGCTTGCCTACAGTGTGTGGTACTACACAAGCATCGCGGACATGACGGGTTTCTTCCAGGCCGCATTCTACTTTGGCTACTCGAGCATGATAGCATACTGCTTCTTTGTGATGCTGGGCTTCATCGGGTTCCAGAGCTCACTCTTCTTTGTGAACAAGATCTACCGCACCATTAAGGTTGAGTGAGAGCTCGCTTTATTCTTCAACAAAATTGAATACATCATGTCTCTTGATGAATCCAAGCGAAATTGTTCGAAGTCGTTTCGCCTCAACTGCCTGTAGATGTGGCAGCCCTTTACAAAAGCTCGCATCCAAACCATATTTTTTAGTAAACAGTATTTTGTCGCTGTGGTAATTAATCGGAGAGATGCAAAATATCGTCATCACTGTCTTCAGATGCGGCATTCGTTGGAGTCGCTCTGGGTATGCATTGGATGAGCTCTGATACCGGTGCTCACTGATTCTCAATCTTTTACCAGATCATGAGCTCAAAATTCTTTGCCCTCGGAGGAAATCCGCGGGACACTTTTCAGGCAGTCGTTGTTGCTGGTTAAGTTACAAACGAGTCTGAAGTCTCATGGCGAATGCCTTCTTCGCTTTGGTGTTGCTTGGAACATGTTGAAGGCGGCTAATTTCAACATTTCACATGCTGCACAAATGGATGTCGACTGAATGTCGACCGAAGCTCAAGCCTGGATGTACCTAAATTTTGTCGTAATCTGATTTTGATATTGCGCCCGTCGACCGCTGTCCGATCAGAGGCGCCCGCCCACTCACCGCCGCTCGCTTGCGAGATGAAGGTGGTCAAGCCCGAGCCCGAGACGTACCTGAGCAATGAGCGGCTGACGCGCTGGGCCTACCTGGCCTTCGCCGTGTCCACGCTGTACGTCGTGGAGCGCGCCAAGAACAACAAAATTCCGCGTGAGGTACGTCATGGAGCGTGTCAAGGACAAGACTCGCGCACCAACCAGCGCAGCGTCTTAATGGTGAAACTTGGTGTTCGTGTAGAATTTCTTTGGGATGGCTGCGTCGCTGCTGCCGACGGAGCTTTCGCACAAGATTGCGGTAATGCACGCGTGCGTGATGGGCTTCTTGCTCAAGAAGAAGATGCCGATCTTCTCGCGCTGGAGCGGCGCGATCGCTGGCCTGGTGCAGTGCGTGGTGGCTGCCAATCTTGCTAAATGGTACACACAGAACCTGTCCTCGAAAGAGTTCATTCGTGGTGCCTTCATCGCATCAGACATCGCGCCGGAAAAATTGGAGAACATTGGTCGGATGACGCTGAAGCGTTGGCTGAGCGTATTTCTGCCGTTGCCACAGCCCATGGCTGTGTCGATGTGCTATCCAGGTGTCAGTAAGGTCCGTACAATCGCGTATGCGCATGTAGGAAAGACCAAGACTACGAAGCTGCTCATGGACGTCTATAAGAGTCGAGATGCACCACCCAATGCCCCCATTTTCCTCTATATCCATGGTGGCGGTTGGGTCATCGGTGATCGCCGTATCCCGCCGTTTGCGTGCGTGTACCAGGTTGCATCAATGGGCTGGGTGGTTTGTGTGATTGATTACCGATTATCCCCAGGAGTTGCATTCCCTACGCATCTCATTGATGCAAAGCGTGCTGTTGCCTACCTCCGTCGCAACGCTCGCGAAGAGTTTAGCGCCAATCCAGAATTTATCGTGGTGGGCGGAGAATCTGCTGGAGGACACTTGGCAAGTTTGATGGGTCTCACTGCTGACGATAAGTCCTTACAACCCGGCTTTGAGGAAGTGGACACAAGTGTGCGCGGTGTCATCGATAACTATGGCGTTCACGACTTCACAGATCGCTATGGCATCTATTATTCTAGAGACAAAAGGCATGGGCTCATCAATTACCTCGAATTTCTGGTGATGCAAAAGAAATTCAAGGGTAACGTTGAGGACTTCGAGCGTGCGTCACCTATCGCCTACTTTGATGAAGATCGAGTAGTACGCCGTCGCGACATTATTCCTCCGTTTATGATCACTCATGGCACACACGACAACACGGTCGCTTTCAATGATTCCCGTAGCTTCTTCGATCGCCTGCACCACTACCGACAGAATTTATCCTCTTCGTACCAGAACAAGGAGCTCGGTGGTGTCCGGGATGTCTTTGTCAAGGTACCCTACGCTAGTCACATGTTCAACTTCCTACTGTCGCCTCGGGCATTAGCGCACGGTGACGCTGTTTGTGCCTTTCTCGACAATGTCTATCAGAAAACCAAGGATATACCACTCGAAGCTCGGTTCATTTCCGGCCACGCCACGGAGATAACCTCTACCGAAGCTTCTGATCTCGTGGCGAGGTTGTAATGATACAGTATCCAAACCGCGAGGGGGGGACAGTGGCATACTTGTCCGCGGTACCATCAATGAACTTCGGCGGGAACAAGGGGCTAAACTGCTAGCAAAGAACATTCTCACCAAAAATATTGATATGTTGCTCTAGGCAAGCGGTGCTGCCTTCATCATGGAGACCTCCCGTTTATGGCTACTACATGTAGTGGTAACGTTAGTTCCTAGAGTTCCTGTGCATGAGGTGTGTATCATAAATGCATGAGCCGGCGCTAGTTTTGCTAGTTTCCATTGCTATCAGTCTTGAGGCGGGCATGATAAATGAAAAGCTCGTCTGGGTACTCAAATGTAGCAAAAACTTGCACATGGTCTTCACGCGAAGCCTCCTCTACCTTGAACGTTCTCCCAAGCTGCTGTAAGAAGTTGGCTTCTATTGACGCATTCCGAGTCTCAAAGCTGAAGAACACATCGGTCGAAGGCGACACGAGCTCGTGCAGCGTTTCGATCAGCAGCAAAAACGCCGAAGCATGATAAAGCACATCCGAGAACACGACGACGTCAGCGCTCTTCTTCCAGGACGCGAGACTGCTGCCCAACTTAAACGGTTCCCCCCATTGGCACTCCTCCACCGCCGGTGCAACGAACTTCGGCAGCGTGTCGTCAACGTCAACTTTGTCGCGAAAGTTCACGTCCACATTCTTAGCGAGCAGAGGCAGCGCGTATTCCTGATCCGTGAGCACAACTTGAGCTCCCAGCACGGCGAGCGTCATGCCCACGAGTCCAACCCCCGCGCCGAGCTCCACCGCCTTCTTCCCTTTGAAGTGGAATCGGTGGCCCCCGTCCACGACGCTGGCATCTTGCTGGGCGGTCTCCGCTGCCTTCATCTGGAGATAGTCGGCCAGCAGCAAGGCGGCGTCCCACACGCAGTGGCCGTGCGACGGGAACGCCGGCGTTCCAGCGCACACGGCTCGGTCCTGCACTGCGGTCAACGCCACGCGCGCCGTCGGAATCTCCACCACATACGTCAAGTCGCAGTCGTCGGGGCGACCCCACAAGTCGCCACCATCCTCACTTGCCATCGCCTCGGCCAATGAAACGACGAAAATATAAATGTAGCCATCTATCATATCAGCGGTCAATCAGTGTGCACGACATAGCTACAGTATAAGAATTGATATTTGATACTCATCGGCACTTGCGTGTCATCGGCGCCGCGCTGCTCGGCGGTCGCAATGAGTTCAGCTGCCGTCCCCCCGTCGGCACTCGAGCGCGAGCTCTGGGCGTTCGTGGCGTCCCTGGCGGACCCGCCGGCGTCCCCCGCGCAGTCCGCGGAGACGCAACTCGAGCGGATCCAGCAGCAAGCGCGCGACTTGTTGGCCAGAAGACGCGACGTCATCGACGCCGACGCTGACGCCGCCCCGGCCGCCACGCTCGTCCCAGACCGCGGCGCTGCCGATGAAGGCGGCGCGAAGAACGAGAAGATCGAAGCCGCGGCGACGTCCGAGGCCAAGGAGAAGATGTACGAGGCGGTGAACGAGCGCATCGCTCGACGCATGATCGACGGCGTGGAGCCCAATGGAGGCGCGGCCACGGCCAGCACCAGCGAAGACAAGAGCGACACGCTCTCGGATTGCACGACAACCACGGAGACCTCCAGCGTCTACGGGATCCACAACACGTGGGTGGACCTCGCCACGCTGTACTCGCTGCCGTTCGTGATGCGCGACGCCGCCCAGCGTCTGAGGCCGGTGCCACCGTTGAATATCGCACAGGAGCAGAGCCACTTGAACAAGATATTCCAGGAATGCCAGCGTGCAGTGCACACGATGCGGGCGGTGGCAACGGTGGACACGCTGCGCAAAGTTTTGGATCGCGGGGTGACCGTGCTGCACTTTAGCGGGCACGGCGGCCGCATTGTTGACCAAAGCCAGTGCCTAATGTTCGAGGACACGCATAGTTCTGGCTTAGCGCATTTGGTGGATTCCGCCACCTTGCGGAGTATCTTGAACGGCGGCACTAGTCCAGCAACCGCCGAGGACGCTAGTATCAGCGAGAACTGTGTTTTATTAGATGTTGCCGACGATGGTACGCCACCAGTGAGTGATCTCAGCTTTCCACCTCGAACTGCTTCTCAGGTCTCGTCGTCTCGCAGTATGGATGGTCGACCCGCGGTCAATGGTACGCTCAAATTGGTATTTGTTTCGTCTTGTGACTCGCGAGATATTGGTGCAGTATTTATCCAAGCCGGTGTAGCCCACGTAGTGTGCGTGCGATCTGAGGGCAGGGTACTCGATGAGTCGTCGGCCATGTTTTCGTACTCATTTTACCATGCAGCGCTAACTGGGAAAACAGTTCAGCAGGCGTTTGAAATTGCTCGTGTTCGTGTAAGTGCAGAGATGCGAATCCCCGACGGCGAGGGGGATAAGTTCGTGCTGCTGGAGTCATCCCAACTTCATGCTGAAACGTGTCCACTTTGGTTTGGTGGGAAAACACCACAGGCGATTGAAGTTAATTTCGAGGAGAAAAGATGCAGTTGCAATGCATCTACGCAGCAGTTTGTGTTCTCCGACATATCAGTGGGCAAATGGGTTGACGTCAGTCCATCTAACAAATTTAGCAAGACACTTCCTGCTGTGTCCGAATCGTTCGTTGGAAGAGAACAGGAACTGTACATGCTAGCTGAACTTGTCAATACTCGTCGGCTTGTGACATTACGGGGGCCGCCCGGTATAGGCAAAAGCACGCTATCGATAAAGTTGGCGCATTTCCTGGCTGATCGCAATGCATTTCCGGATGGTGTTGCTTTTGTTCGATTGCGTGGTGTCCAGTCGCTTGAAGGCATGGAGTCAGCTATAAAGTGTGCGTTATTTCCTGAAGGTGGCCGTGAGAAGGATATGCCACTCGACCAAGCGCTTGCTGACACGAAGGTTATCCTTGTAATGGACAATATGGAAGACCCAATCAATGCGAATCCCTCGGCTGTCCGTGAATTCTTGTTGCAATTGCTGCAAAATACGCCATCCTTATCCTTTTTGATGACCGCTCGACAAGCGATGGGTGGTGGTATTAATGAGTTTGATGAAAAGGTTGTATCGCTCAATCGCTTGTCACACTACCATGCTGCTGATTTGTTCATCAAGAAGTCTCCGCGTGCCCTCCTCGCGTCTGAAATCGGAGATATCGATTCAAACGGAACAAAATCCATGTCTACGTCGATTCTGGAGGCGTTGGTAGCTCATCCATTAATGGCATTTCTCGATGGCCACCCCCAAGCAATCTCTCTGTGTGCACCGCTGCTTCAAGACCGGTCCCTCTCTGAGCTTACACGAGCTGTGCTAAGCCGGGGTGTGAGCGAGTTACAAGTCGTAGGTCTGGCAGCGCACGACAGAAGTGCACTGAATACTCTCGTTGCTTCGTTGGATGTTTCTCTGGAGCAAGTTCGGATGCATCATGGGCAAGACGCAATTCGGTTTTTCGCTCTTCTAGGGTTACTACCCGCAGGGGCCATGCAAGCAGACTTCAAAAGTTTATGGGGGAGCAATTGGGAAGAACTAGTGGAGACGCTGCTTCGATTTTCACTTATTCAGCGAAATCGCATTCCAGGCTTTGCGCTTGCTAAACGTGGCCTACCTAAACGTAGTGGCACTACCGGGGCCAGCGTCCTTGGAAGCAGTAGTAGCAGCTCCAGAAGGAGTTCCAGGTCGCGTCATTCTTCTAGTCGTGGATACGACCAATCTTTGCTGGTAGCATTAAAATCGTACAGCGATTTTATCAGCAATGCAACCGATACATCTGGCAAAACTGAAAGCGCAGAATATGAAGTGCCAAATGGAAGGGGTGGATCTCGTCGTGTGCTGAACGACAGAAACATGCTCAACTCGCTTACGCGCAGTGGACGCGCGTCTCGTGTCTCAGAGCATGTTGAACGTATGGATGATCAAGCGGAGCTCATGGCTGTGTGTGTTTCATATTCAACTTTCCCATTCATCGCAAGTTACGCTCGCAGTTTACTTGGGATGTACGACGGCGATGGTGCAAAGAACGAAGCGTTAGAAGCGCTTTGCGTTGCGGATCGAGACCTCTTCTTGTATAATACCTCAAGGCACTTTCGCAAAGTAAGCTTCTGGGTTTTCCAACACATTTGCACGCTAACAGTTCAATCGAGTGCTGCCTACTTGGTATTGGATTTGCATGAGTCGAATTTGTGGATGATTCTGGATCTCCACATGCGCATGATTGAAGAGTGGCAGGCAGAAAACAAGATATCATCTCCCAGATCGATGAAAACTAATGTGGATGCTGCTTCGAATGCGGACAGTGGTAATGGCGATGCTACCAACCTCCGTGAGAAAATAGCTAGCTACGTGATGGACGTTGCATGCTACCTTGCGCATTCTCTGTTCTTATCGGGGCGACATCGTGGTGCTTGGAATGCAGCAAACAAGGCTCTTCACATCGCTAAGCAGCATAAGAACACTCTATGCCAGGCAAATATCCGAAAGCTGATGGGTGTTTTGCTTACAACTGAAACTAAGTTTGATGAGGCGAAAGCGCAATTCGGCACAGCGCTCATTCTGTACAAAACGGTGGGAAACAAAATCGGTCAAGCTGCGTCTTTAAGTGCAATTGGTATGATCCATTCCCGAAACGGCAACCTAAGGGGTGCGCACAATTGCTTTACAAAGGCACTCACACTGTACGAATGGTACAAACACTCTCTCGGGCAGCTGAATTGCCACCAACGACTCGCAAACTTGGAGAAAAAACTCCGCGATGGGGATGGCTCAGCTCACAAAAATGGGCCAAATTCAGGTCACAGCCACCATTACGCAGCCACACGACGCTTACAAGGTGACCTTAACCGGAAGCGCAACGGTGAATACATCGTCCGTTGGGTTGGCCACGAAACAAGTTTACTGCTAGAATTACCGTCTCCAACTGTTGAAGATGACGCTCAAGCTCGTTCAGGAATTTTGGTGAGCACATCTCAAGGATTGCCTTTCCCGCTTGGAACTACAGCAAAGGCTACCACACCATGTACCTCAAACACCCCAAAGAAGGGAAAGCTCGGCATACTTATTGATCAGAAGGACAAAGATCGAGCGATTTCTACTATCAGCACAGTGTCAACCTCTGCAGTCACTTCGGTGAGCGCAAACTTCGCCGAGGGACAAGGTGAAAAGTTCAAAAACAGTAGTTTTGCCAAGAGGAAAGAGTACGATAGCACAATCCGGAAATCATCCGCGATACCAAGCAGTACGAGCTCGACCGCATCACCGGAGCCGTAGCTACCGTAGATGCCACAAATTGAATAATGGCAATATTATGTGTCAAGGTGATGTTACTACTCGTCATCGCTGTTCTCAATTTCATCGTCGACCTCTTCACGCAGAGAAAGGCTATCCAATGCAAAGTTGTTGCTACCAGCGCTAGGTTGAGTGATAGGCCTGCCCGCTCGATCCATGATGGTAAGAAAAGGTTCCAATTCGAATGCAAACACATCACCAGTGCAAGCATATTGAAGCCCTAGGTCCCCACCTCGAGTTGCTTGTAGCATTTCCTCTCGTCGAGAAACGATGCGTTGCTTTGCAGCATACGTTCGTGGCCGCGTGATCGGTCGAAATGCCTTTGGCGCGGGGGTTTCGTTTGTGACTGCAACAGTGCGCATCAGAATGGCTTGGGCAACGTCCCTCGAGCGTTTAAATGCCTAACATTCACCCAGAAACAAATAAGTACTACACACTCAGCTTCATTAGCATGATGAACAAAGGTGTACCTCTGAGCTGCTTACGCCATTATATGACTCAGCGACCATCACTTCACACAAGCTCATCAGCTCGAGAGCGCCAGATAGATCTTCCACTTGCGAAAAATACGCAATGCTATTCTCATGAACAAGCCCAAGCACTCGATCCAGAGGCATTGCTGATGCTTCCATGATTTGGTCACAGTTAGCTTCATAAGCTTCAGTCTTCGTTCCACTCTCGTCGGCAGCCTTATTGTACAACATTTTACCATGCAGCAGTTTTCCAACAACATGGAAATCTGAAAGAAAGGGGTCACGAGCGCTTGAAATTTTAGGTATCGAAGATTTGGCCCCAGAATCGTTGGAGGGTGAGCTGGTTTTCTTGGTTTTCCGGCTCACCTTTCCCAAAACAACTTGTGGTTTCTTGGTGATAGGGTTTTGCAGTAATTGTAGCATATTCAGCGCGTGCCGGATGTCACCATTGCTGCTGTCAATAACCTTCTGTATATCCATAGGCTGAAAAGCACACTTTTCTTGCGCTGCAACTCGTGTGAGATATTTCTTGAGCTGGGCAGCTGTAACCGCATTAATATTGATCACTGAGGTCAGCGGTGAATACATCACCTCGCGCGAAAACTTCCGGCTCAAATGGTCCAGATCGATCTTGCTTCCTTGAACATCGCTGTAGATACACACCGCAGGAAAGCGAAATCTGCCCGCCGGGTCTATAATGTGCTGATAAATGCGTTGAAGTTTCTCCTCTTGCTGTGACTGTTCTTTGGACCATGATTCGGGCCAGCTCTCAATCAAAATTAACTGGCCGGTACTGGTGTTGTGAACTTGAGAGCCTCCAGTCATTTGCTGGCTGCTAGATAACCGGCGTTTCCGACCGATAGAAGAGGTTTTCCTAGATGTAGCTATTGGTAGTGCCGCGTAGGTCGATGAACGATGAATGAAGTCTGAAAAGTCGTCGGCACCTGATACCTGTGGTGTCCAAAACTCCTCGCGCAGCATGCGTTCATAGTTGAGCTTCCCAGCAGCTGAGTTGTCTTCCCATTCTTTCACGAGCATGCCAAGGTTTCGTGCAATACATCTCACCGCAGTGGACTTGCCTGATCCCGGTGGGCCGCACAAGAAGAGCAGCCGCTTCTGGAGCACACCCGCCTTTGGCGACGCATTCCTCTCCAGCCATTCCGAGATCTCCTGCACCTTCTTCTTATTCACACAAAGCTCATCCAGTGTCTTGGGCGTGTACAAGTCAGCCCAGAGCCCCCTGTTTTGAGGTACTGTTGCCACCCTAGTTGCGCTGCCGTTGCTGGCAGTCTTGCTGTATGATGCAGCGGAGGTGATGCTAGCTGCATCATCGTCGCTGCCATTGTCACTACTATCAATAACCTCAATCGGTTCAGCACGTGCAGCTGAGGCCGCTTTATTGCTGCTCTGCGTCGTCTCCTTCTCCAGTGGCTGCGAGAGCCACTGCGACAGCTTCCGGGCCTTGCGCGGCAGTCCAGGCCGCGCACTCTCGCACAGCTCGCACCTGGTGGCACCGGCGTCCTCATTTATGAACGTGCACATCTGACACACCCACGTCCTGGCCGCTTCCTTCTCCTCGCGCTCCTTCTGCTGCCGCGTATCTTGAGACTTCGTCACCAGCTCCACGTCGGAATCGCTGCTGCTGCTGCCTATCGACTCACGATCTCGCTCCGCCCTGCTCAGCACCAGCAAACCAGCGTCATGCCATCAGTTCAACAGTGCTTAGCGCCCCCGGATCGAGCTGGCGGCGCGCCGTACCGCTGTCGGAGCCTCCGCCGGCCGCGCTGCATCGCCGTCGAGCTTTGGGTCGTCCCAACGACGGAAAACTGAGGGCGATAAAACGTACGCCCACCCTGCACACGAAAGACGGAGTGTAACGCCCAGCACTTTAGCCACAAGTAAATTTATGTGGGCCACGCGAGATCTGCTACTATAGAGGGTGGCCAGACGCAGCAAACAATGACGATGGAAGCGCAGCCGGAAGAAGCGAAGGCGGCAGTGCCCCAGGGGACGACAGCGCCGGTGGACGACTGGAAAAAGAGCTTCAACGAGCAAGAGAGAGAAGAAATTGATCTGTCGGTCAAGAGTGTGAACGAGTTTTCGCAAGACCTGCAACGGATTCGAGCAGCGATGAAGAAGCGGCAGCAATAATGTTGTGATGGTCTGCTACCTAATCGACTACGCTAGTTGTAGCTGCTAGAGCCATTTAGCTGAAGCCCTGCATCAATTTATATGCAATACTTGTTCACCACTTGCCCGATAACGTTGCGGTTGCGCCCAACAATTGGTCTTACTTGACCATGGCCCCGAGCAACAGCTCGATGCGGTCGCGGACCATAACATGCAGCATGCTCTTCGTAGCAGCGTAGGTGTCGGTAGCAAACTTGCGGACCGTGTCATCAGTACTTGACGTGAGCATACGGTACACGGGAAGCTGGAACTTCTGCTTGCCCTGCATTTCGAGAAATCTGCGCACGACGGGTAACTTGCTCACGACGCTGTTCTTGATCAGAACTAGCGCCCAGCGAAACAATTTCTCCGAGTTGTGTGAGTCCCATAGCGATAGAGTGTCACCCAACGCAATCACCACATTCACATCCGAGAATTTCGTCTCAAGGCAGCAGTCCAAGAAGTAGAGCACAGGTTGCGCCTCCCACTGCTTGGCCTCTTCCGACAGATACAACACGCTTGGTTGCACGGGAGTGGATGATGCTCGCCAATGGAACGCTAGCGACTCGCAGTTGTGCATAATTTCTTGTGCATCGGAGAGATTTGGCGTGAAATGTGGATATCCTGGCTCGTTGAGCCATGTCTTGAACGAAATGTCGCCCTTCAGATCAGTCCCTGAAGTGTTTCCAAGTTCGGGGAAACTCTTTAGGAAAAATGCAAACATCGTCTCAGCATGAATTGACTGAAAGCGATATTCACTGCAGTATCGCTTGAGGAAGTCGTCAAACACCTAGTCATATTCAGTTCACCAATACCAGTTAGTGATGAACAAATGAAAGATGCTAGACAAGCCCAATCCATACCTCATCAGACCCCACAAGACTCCGAAGGTAGCAGACGAATGCATAGCCCTTTTCATAAGCACATTGGTTGTAGCAATCGCCAGGATCGATTCCATCTTCAAGCGGGACACGCAAACGCGTCAGAGGAGACTCCTCTCCAAGCGATGATATTTCTTCGCGCAACAGCGCCTCCCCAAGCTTGGCATCTAGGCAGCTTAAAGGCCTATCGTAGAGATTGCCCATGGTCAGTTATATCAGTTCAAAGTCACTCCAGCACAGAAGTACCTATCCAATCGTCTTACCGTCCACGCGATATCTCCGTAATGCGACGCTCCGCATACATAGTGAAGCCTTCGTTGAGGAAGAAGTCACTCCACGTTGCGTTCGTCACTAAGTTTCCAAACCAGGAGTGGGAAAGCTCGTGTGCCACGACTGCAACAACCAAATCTGTCAGAAACATTACGAAGAGCACCATGTTGTTGCGCACGTACTTGACACAAGCGATTTGTCACCAGCAATGGTGCACGGCGACACGAATGTAAGCCGCGGGTTTTCCATCCCGCCATAGGGGAACGAGGGTGGCATGACCAGCATGTCGTAGCGTTCCCAGAGATAGTCACCAAAAAGACGCTCTCCAATCGCCAAATACTCTTCCAAAACGCCATCAAACTCTTTGATCGCAGCTTCTATCATGCACGGCTCCGTCCAGATGCTGGATCTCGGTCCAACCTCTGCTTCAACCAGATCTCCCACCGCCATGGCGACCAAATACACCGGGATGGATTGCTTCATCTCAAAAGTAAACTTCTTTTTGGTCGGCAGAGCGTCCTCCTTGCCTCCATCTTCGCTCTCAGGCACGTAGTCTTCCACGTCGCACAACTTGGCGCTCATGACGCACACCAACTCGTTGGGCACGATCACCGAGGCGGTGTACGTGACTCGCACGGACGGCGAGTCGTGGCACGGGAACAAGCTGCGGTTCAGCACCTCCTGGCCCTGGGTGTACATGAAGGGTAGCTTCTTGCCCGCCGTCTGCTCCTTCTCGAGCCAGCAGACGCCGGGGCTCCGCGGGTCCGTCTCGTAGCGGATCGTGAGCTCAAAGGCGTTGGCCTGCGCCAGTTCGTCCGGGAGCTCGACCTCCAGCGCGTCCCCGAAGGTCGTGAAGGGCTGGACGCTCCACTGGGCTGCGATCGTGTCCTCCTCGGGCAGCGCGACGCACACCGAGTGGATCACCAGGTGGAACACGTCCAGGCGCAGCCGCGCGGCCGCCGCGCCGGCCTCCAGCCTCCGCACGGACAGCGTCGCCACGCCCGCGACGCGTCTCTGCGCCATCTGCACCTCCAGCTCCAGGTCGACGTGGTGCATGCGGAACTCGCTCAGCGCCGCGCACGTCGCGGGGTCGCGTACCTCGCTCGAGCTGCTCGTCATGATGCCGATCTTGATGTGATCTTCGTCTACGGTTTTTGCTAAAAATAGGACAGCGCACCGGAAAGGGGGGGATCCGTTTTTTTTTTGGAAAATTATTTTTCTGCTCACTTTATTTTCTGTTTTTTATTTGGGAAGATTCCGTTGAAGATGAAGCACGTGTGGGATGAGGTGCAGGGCTCCTGCGAGCCGGCCAAGCTGCAGGCGGCGCTGGGGGCCGCGGACCCGTCGGCGCTGCTGGACGGCTGGACGCCGCTGCACTTCCTGTGCGAGAACCGCAGCGTGGAGCCGGCGGCGCGCGCCGAGGGCCTGCGGCTGCTGCTCCGCGCAGGCTTCGACGCCAACGCCGTGGACGAGGTGTGTGGCTGGCGGGGGGGGACTGGCGCTGGTGACTGTGTGTGACTGACGGCCTTGGGCTGCAGAACGGCTGGGGAGCGCTGCATCTGCTGTGCAAGAACAAGAGCGGGGAAGACGCGGAGCTCGTGCCGAGCATCCAGCAGCTCCTGGCCGCCAGGGCCAACGTGAACCTGCAGACCACGGTGCGTTCATGGGGGAGGGTTCAGTTGTGTTCGCGGGGGCTGATTGAGTGTGACACTTTTGCCAGGACAACAAGAAGACGCCTCTGCATTTTCTGTGCGAGAACGAGGGCGTCTCGGTGGACGCTCTGGAGGCGATCCTCAAGGCCAAGCCGGATACCAATGCTGTGGATGAGGTGCGAGCACTCGTCAGCGTTGGCTCGGTAGTGGGGGAAGTGGGACTGATTCGCTGGGGGCTGTACAGGATGGCAATTCTCCCCTTCATTATCTGGCGGAGAACAGCTACGTTACTGAGCGCATGTTCAGCCTCCTGCTGGCGGCAAAAACAAACCTGAACATCCAGAACCACGTACGTCAATGACTTGGTTATTGCTTGCCGACTTTGTGGTCAAAGCTTACGTTCAGATGTCTTGTGCTAATTCCACGCATCGTGGTGTAGTTCCAATCCACACCAGCTCACTACATTTGCCAAAACAGCCGCGTAACTCAGCTCATGATTCGGGAGCTGTTGAAGCACAAGGCCGACTTCAACATCAAAAACAACGTACGTGTTGCACAGTGTGAAAAAATGCTGCGATATGGGCGTTTAACGTGCTTCGGATGAAAAGATTGGCAACACACCAGTTCACTATCTGTGTGAGAACGACGCAGTTACGGTTGACATGCTCAAGGAGCTCATGAGCGATAAGCATGTTAACGTTACCATTCTCAACTCGGTTTGTGCAAGCAAGTTTATGTGAGGTTGCGAAGGGGACCAAGTGACTAATGCCTTACTGCTGTGCTGTGCGACGCTTCCAGCTGGGTAAACTCGCAAGCGATTATATCCCGTCAAGAAAGCAAGAGTGTCTCGCGTTCCTTCAAAAGTTCGTAGCACCCAATTTGGCCCCCGCGGGTGGAGCATTGAGTGCGGCGGTTGAGATCGGTGGCGAAGACCCCAGCGAGTTGCCAGAACCTTTGAGGAAGGCACTGACCGCTTGGAATGCCTCACTCCCGCCGCTTGATGCTACCTTCTACAACGCTGTTTCGTGTGAAGCAGCGTTTGAGTCAACATACTACGAAGTACAAGAGATTTCTGGGCGTGCGTGTGAAGCTCCCGGCGATACTGCAATTTTCGCTGCGTGGGAAAAGTGCCTAAGCAAGTGGCGAGGTTGCATTCTGCTCGCATATGCGGCGCTTGTGCCACCTGCTATTTGGCATCAATACGAAGAGCAGTTTAAACGGCCCGTGCCGTCCGACCTCTCAAAGGTGCTGGGCAAGGTGGAGGCAGCTTGGAAGCAATTCCCAGACCAGGCCCACCGTCGTGGTCGCTTTGAAGCGCTCGGTGCTTTGTTTAGCCCGTAAAATGTGGCCTGTTGCATGGATGCTTAGCTTAGCTAAAGCCGGGTAAAAGCGTTGGTAATGACATTTTTGATTGTATGTAGTTATATGGGTACCCGTAATATGTGTTGTAGTTACCGTGTATCTGTGAAAGCAGCAAGGTACTTGCGGTATTGTGGTGGCCACGCTGGAAAACGCTGCTTCAGGTACTGCGGTAATATTACTATGTATTACTACTGTAGCACTTCAGTACTGTTCCCAGTAACGATACTAATCACCATGTCAATTATGCGAGCAGTTTCAACAAGAATTGAGGACTTCATTGTGAAGTCTACAGGCGACGAGTTTTGGGACATCCATGCATACGTTGCAATTTGTCCACGTGCTTTGTTCAACATGAACATTCGTATGCTGAAGCAGGCACACGAATGTTTGTTTGTTTCGTGTATTCTTGAAGTACAAAATACCTAGCGAGGGTCCTACACGCTTTTTAGATAAGGACTAGCTTGTAGTCACTGCAGCCGACTTCGTCCTTGTACTTGTCGAACATGTCCTGAAGGACGGCAAAGTATTTGGCATGCACCTTGTCGATGTCCTCCTGGGTAGGCTTTTCAATGTGCGGCACCTCCAGGGGTTCTCCCACTACAATCGGAATATCGACTTTGCGTGGGATCGGCAGCAGAGCGCGTCCATAAGGGAAGTACGGGAACGGAAATGCGAGCTTCTTGACAAACCAGCGTTGCAGCATGGGTGCCTGGACATTGTCCATCATTTCGCCTTCCTTGAAGCTAAGCACAGGAACTAGTGGTACACCGTGCTCAATCGCAAGACGGATAAAACCCTTGTGGTGAGTGTACACGCGAACCTCGTTCTTCGCAGACTGTTGCATCAGCATCTCAGCCTGACCTCCAGGCACAAGCAAAACGCTTTCTTTTTGCTTCAGCGTATATGCGAACGCCTGCCGCGTTACTTCACGAGAACCGTAAAAGTGGAGCACATCGCGGGCGAGAGGAATTTGATGCAAGATACTCGCCGTTAAAATGTGAGCGTAGAAATTCGGGAACAACTTCCGCCATTGTTCTGTGAACTGGAGCCACATCACCGAAATTGGCATGATTCCGTGTGGGTGAAAACTCATAACGTACTGCTTTTCCGGGTCCAAAGGAGCCATCCGAATAATCGTACCACTGAAATACCGCTTGACTGTGTCAATAAGCATGCTGCGGCCAGTGACCCAGCTTGCACGCTCCCGGCAGCCGGTCTGTTGGGGGCTACCCCGATACGTAAATTCATAAATGTAAACAAAGATTGTAAGGAGGAGCACAGGAACAAATGCTTCCATGTCGTAGATGTAGTGGCGGTAGGTCGCTACAGCTGGAAGGCATCCTGTGACGACCTGCGGCAGCACATACTTGACATGGTAGCGGTTCACCTCCTTCCTCAAGCCATTGTGGGAATCCTTTAAGTACAAGTGCGTCGCAATTGAACGAGATACTACCATGACGAACTCCATCCCAGTAGCAATCATGCCGTACAAGGCAACACCAGTCGGATTCAAGTTTGTTGTGAGTGCAAAGAATACAAACATGAGAGCATTAGGAATAAACTGGATGTTGGCCAGACCACCAATAACCAGTACTGCCAAGCATTCATCTGCAAAGTCTCGCAGACGTTCGTGAAAGCTCACAACGCGAGCATGGAACGACGATGATGACACAACAGTTTCATCACTCTCAGACACCATTTTTTCAGAGGAAGTACGCTCAATCACTTCAGCCCTTTTCGGTGACTGACCAGACTTCCTGAACACCAACAGCGACATCATCATGCCGATCTCCGCCACGACGAACAACGATCCCGCTACAGCCATGGCGCCGACAAACAATTCCAACTCCACCACCACCAATGATAGCAAATATAGGACCTGCAGCGCAGCTCCAGCACCGAAGCAAGTCCATGACACGATCTGAAACAGCACAAAGCGGGCTCCACCCATGAAAGGCTGATAGAAGTTCCACCCATCCTTCGTCGACAGCACGCCGCCAAGACCATACGTGTTGAAGAGCGCCGTAACAAACAGCGCAAGCGATCCCAGACCCGTCGCCATCGGGTACCCCACACTGCTGCCCGACGGGTGGGGGAACATCCGCGTGTACTCCGAAGCCAGCGCCAGCAGCGTCGCGCCGACCAGCAGCAACATGTTGTTGAAGTTGTTGAGCTGCACCACGAATCGGTCCTTGCGTCGCTGCCGATTCCGATCCCGACGCTTCTCGAGCGTCAAGACGGACGAAATGATGAGCACCTCCGCCATGAACGCCGCCACCGCCTGCACGGAGCGACTCCCCGGTCGGCAGAACGGCAGGTCGCGCACGCTGTCCGAGCCGAAGCACACGAGCTGCAGCGCCACGAACAGCGCGTACAGCGTCCAGCCCACGCTCTGGTAGATGGCGAACATGTGATTGCGGCGGTAGCGCCTCGCCAGCTTGGCGAGCAGCGACGTCGACGCCGACGGCGACAGCGACAGCGCCGGCGAGTCGGGCGACGGCGGCGGCACCGACGACGTGATGCGCAGCACGCCGCGCGGCGCGTGCGAGATGGAGATGGGGAACCACGCGGCGGCACTTGTGGCCGGCACGGCCAGCAGCAGCGCCCACTGCGCGGCGAGGTGCGTCTCGCCCTGCAGCACGTCGGCCAGCACGAAGCGCGGGTGGTGGTGCGTCAGCTCAGCGATGGCGAACAGCGTGAAGGCCGCGAAGGACGTCACCGCCATCGACAGCAGGAACACGCCGCGCGCGCTCATCTGCTCCACGGGGACGGCGGCGAAGGCCTCGTCCTCGTCTTCGGGCTCGACGACGAGGCGCGGCAGCGCCTTGGGCTTGCGGCGCGAGAGCTGCGGCGTCTCCATTGAGAGGCTGCCGGGGGCGTGTGCGCGCTAGGAGGAAACTTGTGGACTGGCGTCGGCGGTGCCGGCGATAGCGCGAGTGCGCAGGGGTTTCGCGCCGTCGCCGTAATCGCCGACCCTAATGCGTGCGTAATCGACCAACGTGGGGCGTCGCACGGAGGATGTGAAAGTGTCGAGCGCCGATGGCTGGCTGGGCACTGCGCGCGAGCTGGTCAGGTCGGCCGCAGTGCAGCTGGGCACTCCCTTGACCAGCGTGACGCAGAAGGTGGGACCAACGGCGCAGAGACGATTTTGGGGTTTCACCCCTGGAGCTCTTCCTTTCTATACTGTACTGCCACAGGACTTCTGCAGTAATCTCATCGATAATGCCGCAGGACTGCTGTAGTAAGGTACGATCGTGCTGCTGACAGGAGCACGATCGTATCTTACTCGTCGCAGTGATGGAAGCCCAGGCCCAAATGGTCTGGCCACTTTAATACCGTAGACTTGGCGTAATCTGTCTCGAATGTTTTGTTAGCAAACCGCAAACCACCAGCGAAGTTTGAAGGACTTGCATGCTCACAAAAGCGTGACAGCAAGTTTGGCACAGATTTCTTGAGGTCAGTACAAGACCATATTGATCAATACCATGGATTCAATAGCAACAGAACTGTGTCATGAAATCGCGAAGCCGTATAACAGCGTGTTGAGATCTGCTCCCTGTTACTGAGACCTGCTCGCTGTTACGAGAGACATATGCCAGCAGACTTGCGTCGCCACATGCGATTGTACATGCGAGCTGCACTTCTATTTGGAGGTCTACAGCATTGCTGGTGCCGGTAAAATTCCAGGTGCTAGTGCAGGACCCGGATGGTACACGTAGGTACCATCCGGGTCCGTACCCGGATGGTACCTACGTGTACCTACGTGTACATGGGTGTGCCACGATCGTGATGCGAGAACAAAAACAGAGACGCGCATTAAGCAACTTCAAGCTACACTTGGAGTAAGCGGCTGGAGAAAACCGAGCGACATACCCTTGGAGTAAACCAAGCGACATCAGACGCACACGTCTCTTTATTTCTGATGTGTAGCTACTTACACTCTCAACGTCGAATTTTGGCCACGATGTCATTTACAACCGCCTTGCTCTCTTCCGGCTTTGTGACGAACGCGATGACAGCCGCGGCGGCTGTCAGGCCAATCACACCCATGCCTGTCTTTCGACCTGGCAGCCAAATACCTGACGACTTGGAGCGCGCATTCTTGGGGCTGCTCACCATACAAGCGAAGATATTGTGGTTAGCAAGAATCTCAGTGCTGCATTGCATTGCACAGCAAGCAGAGCAAACCACCTACGGTCTCAAGGCAGTAGCCACAAGGACACGAGCCACCTCAACCTTGACGCAGTGTACTTCGTAGCACTTCAGTGATGTCGGGTACTGTTTCAGCGTCGCGTCAATCGCGAAATCGACAGACTCGTCTTTCACCAACGCACTGTTCTCGTCGGTCTTGGCTTCTTCCACGTCGTCTTCGTGTCTTTCTGGTTTATAGCTTATCACCACGCGCGGAATCGAGGCGGGTAACTTCTTATCCAGCTCCTCCACAAAAATCTTGCTCGGCTCGTCGTCCGGATTAAGGACCAAGAGCAACACATCAGCCTTCAGCTCGATCTCATCATCCGACAGCGCTTCCGTGATCTGACCGATATGCACGCAAACAACTGCCGTTATCACAATGTTACCTCATCGACCGCAACCAACTGTCACTTACAAAGAGGTACTTGGTTGTGTCCCGATCGGGTACAGCACCAATACCCCGCAGAATAAACTGTCCATCATCAGTTAGGATTGAATCTTTTTCACCAACAAACGTACGAAGGAAGTGCTCCTTTCCAGAATCGGGCGAACCGAAAATGTAGCATGAGACCACGTTACGCTCGATCTTCATGGATTTACGAGTCAGGCTGCGACTCCTGTTTCACAAGTAAGTGCGGCAGTTAAGTATTAGTACAGTTCGGGACTTAAGAGTAGAAAGAAACGATACTTACTTGACGAATTCGATAGCTGGGAAAAGCTTGTCATTGTAGCCCAAGTAAAATAACGTTTCAAGAAGCTTCTGCGGATTTTCCTGCGCCACAAAACTCCAGCAAGCGAGCCAAACCGCCAGCGACAGCGTGGGTTTTCCATCCACCATGGTTCTTTCATACAGAAGCGGCGACGAAATTGCAGAGCATGTTGTCCAGGGTGCGCTCTCATCTTCGCAAATGGAGAAGATGTCCTCAACTTCGTTCTCCGCAATATTGTTGTCCTTGTTTGCATCAAATTGGCGGAACAGGTTTGTCAAGAATTCAATTGCTTGGGGGGTAAGCTGTGCGGACTGATCTTCTTCATACGGTGGCAGTTGAAGACGCTCCGGCGGAATTTCCAAGTGCAAGTCATTGTTGTATCCGAGGCTTCGCAATACTTGCCAGCCCGATTCGGGCCTGTTGCGATCAATAAATAGCCACCACAGATATATGAATCCGTCCAAAAGAAGACCACTGCGATCAGGAGCTACTCCAGTTGGTGATACAGACGAAAGGTATTCCAGCAGCGTATCAATCTCCGTGGCAAGGAGGCGCACGCCAAAGCAGTCATACTGATATTCATTCAGCTCTTCCCGACTGAGAATCCCGCTACGATCGTGATTATACAAGCGGAACGTTCGCTTGATTGCCTTCCGACATTTTGGTTGCAATTGCTATGGACCCCACATACAGCACAACCACTTCATAAATAAAAACCCAGAGCTCTTTCAGACATGGCTACAGCGTACCCGCTTCTTTTCATTGTAAAGTGGAGCTACCGGGTACAGCACTGCCTTCTGCGCCAAGAAGAAAGCCTGAGCCACCTGTGTGAAATTCTTGGCCGAGCATTCCACCTCGGACACCACAAACTGCAGCACGGATACAACACAACTGCGCCGTCAGATCTCTCATCTTCAACTAAAACAACTAAGCCATCAACCACAGTCGCCGAGTACCCACCGGATACGTGTTGACCAAGTGCCGCACTTGGCTCGCGTACGGGCCGTCGGTCGTGGGCGTGACGGCGTTGATGTCCACCTTGTTGGCGACCAGCACCACCGGGATCTCCTTGTTCTTTGCGATGAAGTCCAGCCAGCGCCGCAGTCGCTGGAACGTCTCGGGCCTCGTGAGGTCGTACACCAGCAGGATGGCGTCGCTGCGCTTGGCGGCGTTGGTCACGCGCATCAGGTCAGACACGCGGGCTGCCAGCAGACACGACACGATGGCAAATATCGATAAGCAACCGGCACACGCAACCAGCGGAGACGCAGCATGACGCACAGGACGTGTCGGTGATGGAGATGATGACGTTCTCGTCGCTCTCCTCGGCGGGGATCTGCACGTTGAGCAGCACGCTCGGCACCTTCTCGCTGAAGTGGCGCGACACGAGCGAGCAGATGAGCGACGTCTTGCCCACCTTCTCGTCGCCCAGCACCTCGATGCGCACCACCTGCGGCTTGAGCGGCAGCTTCTCGCGCGCGTGCTCGGCCTCGTCGCCGCGCGCGGCCTTGGACGACGCCGTGGCCGCCATCGCGCTTCTCCCTTGGTCGCGTATCAGACACACCACGTGCACACCACTTTCGGCTAATCCGCAGGGTTTTAGCCAGGCTCGCCGGCCGAATTCCCGCTAAAGCTTGGCGAATTAGCGCTCACTATCAAGACTGCCCTGTGAAAAAAAAAAGCATTTCTATACACGAAGGTACCACAAATTTGCAAAATTAAACTACATGTAATTGCGCTTTTGATCTTGACAAGCGGCCAAGACATGTACAATACTTTTCGTTCTTCTCTCTTGCGATTGAACCAAGACCTCTACAACAACTCACAGTACCTGATGCACTACATGCTGACAAACTCGACGACTCAAACCAAAGATGCTGCGGCCTCAAGCTCTAACAATTCTAAAAATAGCGAACCAGGAGACGTATATCAGCCAATTGGAGAAGACAATGATACTAGGGTTAGAGATAAACTTTGAAATGACATGCCGCCACAACGTCGTGAGCGACTGCCAGGCAGCTCGTTAACGCTGGCATTGCGAACTTCGTTTGCTGGAAACTTCCCCAAATTTGGATAGTGTGTCTGATGCCGTATGAGAAGTTGTGGGACAAGAAACACAGGATTTCCGGAATTTGTTAGGAATTTCTTTGCACTTTCAGAGGGAGGTGGCACTGATTGTCTCAATCATACCCGGACACCGTGTTAAAAACAATTCCTGAGCTGGAGAGAGAACAGCTGACGGCAGTTGAAGCGGCGCGGCACCGTAACGGACGCTAAGCGGTGCTCGCGCTCTCTTCCTGCACGTGCCCGTCAGTCCGCGACGTGCCCGTCAGTCCGCGACGTGCCCGTCAGTCCGCGACGTGCCCGTCAGCCCGCGACGTGTCCGGAGACAGCGCGCAACGACTTGCAATGGTGCCCAAGGGCCAGAGCGACTCCCTCGCCCCGAGCACGCCGCCCACGCTGCTGCTGAGCTCGCGATGCCGCCGCCACTCGAACGGCGACCAGCCGGGCAGCTCCATGACGCTGCACCGCGAGCCGCAGGGCGAGAAGAAGCGCCAGCTCTTCTGGCGCAACGTGGTCAAGCAGTTCAACTTCACGGACCAGTCGGAGCGGGGGCTGCTGCTCTCGCTCACGGGCGGCATCTGCTGGATGCACATGCGCGTGCTGCCCCGGGACTTCATGCGCCGCCACCGAGAGGTCTACTACCTCATCTCGGCGCCAGAGTACGAGCGATCGGGCGCCATCGGCCGCGACGTCACGCGCACCTTCAGCATCTTCGAGCGCAGCGCCCAGCACCAGCTCGCCGCGCAGCAGAGCGCGCTGTTTCGCGTGCTGAACGCCATTGCCGAGGCCGAGGACGGCTACTGCCAAGGCATGAACTTTATCGCCGCGCTCTTCCTCGTGGAGGGGCTGTCGGAGGCCGACGCCTACGCGCTCTTCCTCTACGTGCTCAAAAAGCGCCATCTGGCGGGAATCTACCACCGCAGCTCCACGTTCTTGGACGAGTATCTCCAGCACTTTGAGCAACTCTTCATTCGAGACCTGCCCAAGCTCCATGCTCACCTTCTGGCGCAGGGCTTCGCAATCCCCATGTACGGCATCGAATGGTTCACGACGCTCTTCTCCCTGTCGACCAAGACAGAACTCGCGTGCGCAATATTTGATCTCTTCTTTGTGGGGGTGCAAGATATTTTCCTACGCGCGGGGCTAGCGATTCTCAAGCTCTTGGAGGCTAAGCTCATGTGTATGACATTCGAGGACTTCTTACGCGAGTTTAAGCCTCTTGTCCGTGAGCTCGACCCTTATCAGGTCATTCTGCAGGCCCTTGCGCTGCGACCGAACCCCAAGATGCATCGTGAGGACACAACTGCTCACGTATCCCGAGAGCATTTTCTTCGATCGGTGGGAGGTGTCGCGCCATCATACAGCGATACCGGAAGTCCTAGCAGTGATAGCAGCTCTGCAGACGGCGACGAAGAATCAGCATCATCACTGGGAGGCTTTGGATTGCATCGAACACTACCACCGGATATGGCCGAGGCTATACGGTCAGGGAACGGATCCCTGGTGCGGCACTTATGGGAAGCCCACGTGATTCGCCGCCACTACAGTGCCACCGCCAGCATTGTGTTGGCTAACGAGATTCTTCACTTCGCTATCTGGTATGGGCGTGTGTCCGTTGCATGCCTGGCAATCGATCTTTGTAATGCCGACGTTGACAATCGGGACGATGCCGGGCTTACGCCGCTACATTTTAGTGTAATTCGTAACCAGCCCGACATGGTGCGTCTACTGCTTGCTCACGCAGCGCGTATGCAGGAGACCAGCATGCGGAGGTTTTCGCCGCTGGAGTTGGCACATCGCTGGAAGCGGCGTGACACGACGGCGGCGCGCCTTGTATTAGAAAAGGAAGAGGTGTGTTTGTACTGCAACACGAAGTTCGACGTGTTGGCTCTGGAGACAGCAGTATGCGGCTACTGCGAGTTCCGCTTCTGCTGCAAGCCACAGCACTCCCTATGTATTTTCAAGCACCAATGCCCAAAAGCTAAATGCCCGAGCGGTGGACGTGTTCGAGGGTTCGGCCGGGACCGTCGGTTGTCGGAGCCAACCATAACGATGCTCAATAGTTGCGATGAGAGCGCGGACAGCAATAATGACGAGGAGGTAGCGCATGATCTCTTTTCTTTGAGCTACGGTCGTTCGAGAGGGTCAAGCACGTCAACAGCGACAACCTTATCGACAAGCACTCGAGTTGGGGGCAGCTCGACACTAAGTCGTAGCGTGTCTGAATCTTCGTCACTGGAATTTTTGAACTCACCAGCCGCAATGTCCTGGCTTGGGTCTCCTCGCTTTTTCGATGACAGCTTTCCGAGAACAATTGACACGGTTCAGCCAAACCAAGACAGTGAGACCCTCAAGTCTCCGGAAAGTATGAAGATATCGATTCGGCAGACTTGGCAAGTGGCAGCACGTCCAATGCTAGAATTTCCTGACCGTCCGGAATGGTACTGCAACGCACGGGATTGCCATTTCGTGTTCGCACTCTTTTCGCAAGCGGCTACTTGTTCGCGGTGCGAGGGATATTTTTGCTCTGAGCATGTCGACAGCAAAACTAAGCACTGTTTTGAGTGTCGACGAGATCTTGTATGCTCTCCCCGTTCACATGCCGCGGGCACTGCGATGGCGCAGTCTTAGACCTAGCACGTTGGGCTAGATATTGTGTTCAATTGTTTATCAGTGCAGCACACTGCATACTTTAGTTTGATAAAAAAACGGAAGTGCAAGACCAAACCAAGCGAGGGTAAATTTTATTCGTACACCACAAGCGATTGCTCGTCTACCTCCAAATCACTGCTGCTGTTACTGCTCACACTGCTAGACCTCGTCCGGCGAGACTTCTCCGCCGCTGCAAGCACGCTTGCACGGACACCGGGTTCGCCGTCAGATCTTGCCTCGACGTCGTCACTATTACTATTGCTGTAGCTATCGTCCTCAGGGATGGTACGGAATGAGTTGAACTTGGCAGGGTTATGTCTGGCAAGTCCGGGTACCGCCACACCTTCATCTTCGCAGCCGCACATCGAGTCCCGACGCGCTCTCCTATTGTGTTGCTGCTTGTCATTCGCCTCCTCTTGCTCATATTGCCGCATGAGTTCATCGCGCTCTTCTCGCAAACGATTTTCGTTATTACCTTCATCAGCGCGTGCTTGTTTGAGACGCTGCAGCTCTTGTTCGTAATGCGCGACATTAGACCTCAGGTTCGACATACACTCATCAATATCCGGGAACATGATGTACATGAGATCCCAAAGCGGTGACACTATCTTTTGGGCAAAGAAGAGTTGGCCCTCAACCATCTTCATCGGATCATCGATGTTCCGGTACGAAATCGGGATATGCTCTGCTTGCTCCATAAGCGCTTGGTAAGCAAATTCCTTCGATATCATATTGCTCCACTTCAAGGCGATTGGCTTCGGAAAAACTTGGCCAGACAAGTCACTAGCATGTACAAGTGTCTTAACCAGGAACAACCGGTCTTCTACAGTGCCGTTGTATGTCCACCCTCCCTTCGTTGATCGCCCGCTGAACGAACGACCAGGTGCACACTTTGCGGGGGTCGAGTGAAAGCTGTTTGGAGCAGAGCCATTAGTATTACCACGCGGAGTCACGGCAACAGATCCTTCAGGCAGCATTACAGCGTCGCGTAAAACAGTTAGGATTTCTGAACCCTGTTTTGCCTGATCTTTTGTAGTCGCAAGTTCAAACATCGGTTTCGCTCCACTGCTCACTGCAATGATTGCAGTGACACTCGAGTTATCGCGCTTGGTCGAAGAAATCGTTGTTGTATCAACGTGGTGGCTTGATGGGCGAAGCACCTTTTCGAGCGACTCTAAGAATTTGAAATGATTTGCCATATCTGTACCAAGAATCGCATTAATCACCATTTTCCGCACATGGCGATAATCAGCGGGGGTCAGGTTCTGGAGAATGTTGGCGTTCTTTTCCTTGGAAATCAAGCGAAATGTCGTGTAGGCATGGTGATGTTCCAGTACTGATTCATCACTATAGAGCATTGCCAACTGCGAGCCGGTCTTCACCTCAAAATCATTCGTGTGACCAGGGTGGTCTACATCGTGCCCCAGCGACGCAATCAAGCATGCAGCAATGTCTAGCGGCTGAAGCAGTTGGCCAGCGTCTGTCGTACTGAGTAGAAGATAGGAAGCATGAACCACGGAGAAGGCATGCATAAAGTTATGGAATGGGTTTGGGTGGTAGTGTTCCTTCATCGCCACAATAAAGTTTTGCAGGCGGTGCTTGGTCGTTTGCAAAACCTCATCCACTTTGAAGTCCAGGTACATTTCTTCTAACAGCTTCGGTAGTGCCGCTGGATCTGTCGTAAACACATTAAAATCCCAAGAGGGAAATCGAGATCCTGGAGGCGCGCTGAATAGCAAGCCAGACGGGATGTTTTCATCACTTCCCACAAATTCGTAGCCCAATCGACCAGACATATTTTTGCCTGCTGCAGCTTTTCCAAGACGTTGCTCTACAAGTTTATCCGACAGTCGCACATAGCCATTCACGCCATCATTGGCAACAGCAGAGATTTCTGATGAAGACTGCTCAGACTGGTCCTTTTGCTTGGCAGCAGCAGCGCATTCGGGGCAATCTGCCACATGACGATCATTTGGTACGAACGAATTGCGAAGGCAAGCTCCGGGATGCGCACTACCAGCAGATGCGTAACTTGTGTAGCATTCCAACAGATTCACCTGACTCTGAGCACGCTTCGCCAAAACCTTCTCCGCTCGTGTGTCCGCCAATAGTTTGATGTACTCGATTTCGTTACTGCGTCGGCGCAGAATGACCGCAACCTCGCATGCAAATGCTTCAAGAGCGCATTCGTCATCGAACGTAAAGCCCGGACAGCACCCTGGGGTTATCCCGTTTGGCAACTCCTCTTCCACTTTGTTGATAATCTCGAGCACAGCAATGGGTCGATTGCTAGTAGCAGAAACCGCCTCATTATTCTGAGAAGATTCCTGAATACCCACGGGGACGTAAAGCACGCAGCGCGTATTAGTGCCCCGACGCTGATCCGTCATCCAATTGTAGCGACGATCTGTGTTTGGATTACGAACGTTGAGAGTCTGTTGCGTCGTAGCAGCAAGGCCCAGCATGCTTGCTCGCAGAGGAACACGAAGTGTTTCGTCAGAGTAGCTGGATGATAGGGACCATAGCTCGTCAGTTTCCCAGTCAATCATAAAAAGCGTCACACGCTCGGCCTTCGTGATATGGCAAGCGCCATCGATGACACCGTCCACCAGATTCAGCACCGTGTCTTCTGTATCCGATGAGCTAATGATGTGCAGTAGGGCCTTTTGTGTGCGTTCTGACAGCAATACATCGTGGAACTCAATGCACTTCCGCATGCACGAGCTCA
Organism: Phytophthora fragariaefolia; assembly: GCA_030267785.1. Taxonomy (NCBI): domain Eukaryota; phylum Oomycota; class Peronosporomycetes; order Peronosporales; family Peronosporaceae; genus Phytophthora; species Phytophthora fragariaefolia. The sequence goes on along the minus strand of BSXT01000375.1, from coordinate 37,857 downwards.
AAATCGGTCCAAGCCACGTCAGCAGCTTCACATGAAGATCGTCCATCGCACGCCGCGTCGGGTGGGCTGTGGTCGCCTCAATAATCGCATACACTGAATCGTGCTCCATCAGCGGCACGCAAAACAGCTTTTGTCCGGGAAACTCCTGTGCCAGGTCCACTTCCGGATCGTATCCCTCTTCCGAGCTAAAGTTCACCAAGAACCGTGCTACCCTCGATTTGAGAGCCTCGCCCACTAGTCCTCGCGACGGCGCCAAGCCAGACTGCGTCGGGACGCCACGTGTGATGCGGGACATGCTCTGCGAGTTCTGGTCGACCAGGAAGACGGCCGCCGCTGCCGCGCCGAGGTCGTCCTGCAGGAAGTCCAGCAGCAGGCGGATCATGAGCACCACGTCGTTGAGGTCCAGGATGCGCTGCACGAGCTCCCAGAAGGCCCGATGTTTCTGCTCCGTCATGTAGCGCTCGTCGTAGTCCATGTGGTCATCGGCGCGCGCGCAGCTCGACGAGCCGCCCGCGCACGCCATGATCCAGGACAGCGCGCCGCTTACGAGCGCCAGCGCCGACCTGCCGGACGCCGTCGCGCCGCTCTCCCGCCGCCTGCGTCTTCCCGGCGTGCGCTGCATGAGCTCGTCGCCGTCGTCGCTGTCCTGCGAGGAGGACACGGTCGAGTCCGAGAGCGAGTGCAGCTTCTCCTTGGGCCCCTCCTCGGTCGAATGCGTCTGTGTCATGGCGCTGCTGCTGCTGCTGCTGAGGACGTTGCCCATGCTCCTTGCGGGTTTCTGCCTGGTTGTGCTCGGGCTGTTGGTTTTGTCGTGTGTCTGGTCTCCCGAGCCGCTTCACGGGCCGGTGGCGTGTCGCGCGTCTCAGTGCAAAAGTGGACTCGCCCTCTCGCCCATGGACGGCGCCCCGCGCGCCGCTCGACCTCTTCCGGTGCTCTTTCGCTCCCCCCGCTCGCCGTGCGATATGCACCTGAGTTGAAAGTGGGGCTGGGCACTGCGCGCGAGGGCCTGCGGGCGACTGGGGCGACTGAGCGCCGCCGGGCGAGTAAAGACCGACCTCGGTCTGCGACGTCCGCGGCGGCACTTTCTTTTTATGTGCGCGGCCTCTCGCCCTCGCGCTTAGGTACGAGCGGGACGTCCCTATTAATCGTGGCGCGGTCGCTAAAATAGAACCGCCCCGCGGGTGTCTCAAACCCGATGGAAGCGAGCTGCACAAATACCGGTACAGTACAGGTACTGGACGTGCGGGTGCCGGGTGCTCGATACTTCAACGTGTTTGTTAGTATAATACCGTACCCGCGGCTTGGATCTTGGGGGGGCAGCTGGATAGAACGCGACGCTGCTCTAAAAATAGAACCTGGGCATTTGTCGCAACCAACAGTTCTCTCGCGCTGGACTCTTGAGCTGCCCTCAACTATTTGCGCCAGCACCGCATTTCCATGCTGCCCATGATGGATGGATGGACCATCGGATGCAACTGCAACTCGCCATGGCGTCGCCAATGACGGCGCCGAGCAAATCGTCGCCCGCCAGGTAAAGCGCAGCAAGTTGTTATTACGGTAATAAGGGTTTGTGGCGGTCTGCACCGCGTGGCCTTTTTGCCAGAGCTCGTCGACAGAATGTGCACACACGCCGGGGGGACTATTATCCGCATCGGCTGACCGAGTCGAGTCACGGGGAGAATCCTCAGCGTCGATACCGGAGACGAGCCGCAAGACCACCACTGCGAAGAAACCGGCACTAGGGGAGCTCGCAGTACTGGGACGAAGCCAAGCTAGATCCCTAGCCAAGTCAGCAAGAATACGGCGGTCGTGGCCGGAGACGGGAGGAACTCCACGAAGCCGTCCTTCCAGCGGCACGATTCGTCGTACAGGAACTGCATGCTCTTCAGCAGCGATGGGTGCAGCGTGTGCGGCTCGTTCTCGTAGAGCCACATGACGCCGGCCCACACCACGGTGGCCAGCAGCGGGTACACGTGCTTGAAGCGGTGCTGTGCGAAGGGTTGGTAGCCCTTGGCGGCCAGCACACGCACCAAGCTGATGAGCGCGCGCGACATCAGGTACATGATGATCTGGAAGTTGACGCTCGAGTAGCGACCCCACACGAGGTAGCCGCCGATGCCGCCGGCCACCGCCGCGTGCCAGTGCGCCCCGGGCTTCCCCACGGCCGTGGTCACGTGCTGTCCGAGCGCGCGCTGCTGGTGCGTCCGCAGCACTGCCAGCACCGCCTTGTACACACCCACGAAGAGCGCCAGGTTCTTGCTGTGCTCAAACGTGAGGCGCACGACGCTGCGGAGCTTCTGCCGAACGGACCCCTTCTGGAAGAGGAAGATCATGACCATCGCTGCAGCATACGCCGCTGGTCAGCACGGCGAGCAGACCGCGCTCTGAGCGAGTCACGTACCGTGCGGGGCGCGCACCTTGGTGCCGTAGAAGGACCCATTGCGGATGCCGCGCAGAATCGCGAGCAGCGCGTCCTGCATCCTTCGTCCGCTCGGCAGGCTGCAGACTGCGAACGCAGCATCGTCATCTGATTGCTGATTGGTTGGTTTGATAATCTAAAGCAATACGCTGCATTGTTGAAGTTGAGTTGGTGGGGAATGTCAAGTTGACGTTGTCAACAGAGCATCCAGGAGGTTCAGGTTCTGAGACGCGGCGTTGACATCAGTACGCAACTTGTCCGGGATATTTGCACTGCAAATTTTGCAATCCCCCGCAGCGTGAGTCTGCGCACACGGTGAAGCGCGTAAGGTTTTTAAAGATCTCGGTTAATAACTGAGGTGTGTCTTTCAGGGTTTTGCTAGAGCTCAAAAGCCACTGTGTTTGAAAGCTGGACATAAGCTTGGGTGATCAGCACGTAGACATTTGCGAGCTCCTGCTGCCATGGCGAAGGCAGAGCTGCCGCCATCGAGTGCCATTTGTCCGGGTGCCACTCTAATGAGCGTCGATGGTAGGCGCGACGAATTGCGCCTCGATTCGTCTCGCCTTCACGCAGCCCCAGCAAATCCCATGCACTCATGTCCGCGCGCGGCACGTTCGAGTTTCTGAAATGCATTTGAACAGTCAGTAGCGATAAAAGAAAAAGCGGTCGTTCATAGCCTTCGTACGTGATAAGGTAGTAGAGCAGGCGCGGAAGAGCGTAAAGTGCATCGTTGCGAGCGGAAAAACAGACGAACGATGGCCCGCCGATATTGTCGATCCAATATTGCTCGCACGAGATCGCGTTGAAGTAGAAAACTCGGTGCAGCAGCAAGGTTTGCATCTCATGGTTCTGATCATTTTGCGTGGGGAGTTGAATACTGCACTGGAAGTGTTTAAACAGCTCTTCGCATCGATTCTGCAAGGCATCGGCAGCTTTGTCCGGATGGACGACTACGCGCACAACCTCTTCAGTGACCCTACCTCCAGTTCGAAATGTGAGAATAAACTCTCCCGCTGCAGTAAAAAGTAAATTAGAGAAGGTTGCAGAGCCGTTGATGATTGCTGCGTATGTGGGGCCTTCCAGAGTCGGCTGCCCGCGACCGATATAGTTACGCTCCTGATCATAAGCTCCAGTGTATACACCACTCACATACATGATACTGCTGCTGCGCTGCTCTTGAAGATACGTTTCAGGCATGACATCGCCGTATTGATCGAGTACATTTACCACAAGCTGCAAGGGGCACCAGGATCGGAGTTCAGGGCAATTATACGATGACTTTGCGAGTCCCAGCGTCGAAGCCTGTGCTACCGCAAGTCGACACTCGGTCACAATCTGGGTAGCATCCAGCGTGCGAAGAAGCAAACGAGAGTGCCGGGTATGGTGTGCTAGACAGTGTCCAGGCGTCGATGATCTAGCACCAGCGCATACTAACGCCACCTGATTCCAGGGGACACGCAAAAAGGTAGGTACTTCCTGCGCACACCTTGCAGGTGCAATACTCGTTGCCAATCGACATAGTATCACCAAGTTAGCTTCATCCATGCCCAGCGGGGCCTCACTGGCACAGGCCACTGGTGCAGATGTGGTCGCTCCTCGACACAGCGCGACCTTCACGGACGGTTGATTTGCAAGACGAGTAATAACAGACTCGGCACACAAGGCTGGGGCTGTGTTTTCGGCCAGCATACAAAGCGATATTTTGAGGACGTCGTCGTATACAAATGGGGCCGCTGAAAAGCAACGAGCAGGTCCCGAGTTCTTTGCAGCATGGCAAAGTTGAGCTGCTACTTTGCCTGACACGCCGGGTGCAACTTGAAATAACTCCGTCACACAATCAGCGGGTCCCAGATATTCTGCTTGTTGGCATGCTGCCACAGCAGCGTAAATGTCCAGACGCTGCGAATTAACAAATTTCCGAAGTGACTTCACGCATAGTTGTGGAGCATTAGACGTTGCATGCTGGCATAACTGCACCCAGAGTCTGGCTGAGAGTGCTTGATCATGCTGCGTATCTGCTAAACACTTACTTGGTGCGTGCGATGTTGCCGCTTCGCAGACTTGAACAGCTGCTGCAGATGCAGACATGCCGAGGTCGTTCGAACCATCCACCAGCAGAGCTCGTTGAAGAATTGAACGCGCTTGAGATGCGCAGCTCGTAGGGTAAAGTGAGACAAAACCTTCATTGTCAGAAAGCTTGGTCGGCATCGACGAAGCAGCGCATAGCCGCACAGCTTGGTCAGCAGTAAACGCTCGTACTGGTAGAAGACGAACACATTCGAGAACGATGGTAGCATTTGCAGCGCCGTGACACAAGCTAGCTACCAGCACTCCCAAAGGTTCAGATGAAAATCCAGAAGGCAGCAGCGATCGCGATGCACGTTTCATCTCCATGGCACAGCTCACAGGGACAGTTGCAGCTGGTGCAGGAGAATCCTTGCACAAAGATACTTGTGCTGCTAGATCCATCCATCGTAGCTTTTGTTGCGCTTCCAAAAAGCAGTGATGCGGTTGAGCTTCGGAGACGCTGAGGGTCTCAGCACAGACCTGAGCAATTATACTTGGAGCTATATGCCTCCTTCCAAGCTTTGACGCACATTGCACAGCAGCACGTAAATTCTTGCCATCACGTATACCTTGACAAAACTGAAACGTAGCAATCTCAGAGCCTGCGCCGATCCTCAAATGTGGTGCAACTTGTTTCATGCACTGCTTTAGAGCGTCTACTTGACCGCCAAAATTTCGGCAGAGTACAGAGGCAATATCGAGTGCATCCTGGCCATCTCGCTTGTTAAGAGTCCTGCTTATCTCGAGCCAGAGCAGCAAACACTTAGCTGGGCGTTCGTCTTGAGCGCGCCGGCAAGATCGAACCAGCGGAAGTGCAGCGGCTTCAGACTCCGTATTCCAATCATCATAGGACGCGGCTGATACTGACGCTGCAAGCATTTGGTTCCGCACTTGCGCTGGAACTGCTAGCCAACACCTTGCTGGATTTACGTGCTGTGTTCCGGAGCAGAGTTCAACAATAGAGGCGGCACGGAGCTGCTCGACTCGCGAGGCGAATTTTGCGGACTGCAATGTTCTTCCTCCCAATGCAAGCTTAGCGCATTGTCCCGGCGCAGTCGGATCTTGACTACTGGAAGCACACAGTTGTTCCTGTTGAGACTGAGTAAAACATCTTGGTAGACTTCGAATGCACCTAGTCCACAGATCTTTGCTGGCTGAGGCCGCTACAGCAAACGCACAAAAGAGAGTAAGCAACACCGACACAGTAGGAAATCGTCGCACCTGCCAGGTCTGGGGCTTCATGGTGCAATAACCCTTTGCGCCTCTTCGCATAAGCGGTACTTTGCGCGTTGCATTCATTAACATTTGACGTGTTTCATTGAAGCCACGCTCACAAGAACTGAAATGCTTCTATGGACGAACAGCAGTACAGGTAGAAACTAGTCACGCTACTCGTTTTTCAGGAGGACGTTGTCCATGCCCACTAATCACTCTTGTATTGCCAAACCGCTCGATGCTGCCGTCCCACGCTCCCATTATTGGTTTTCAGTGAGTGCCGGAGATAAGTCGCTAAAATATGGGTGAACCATAGCATCCGCCGCGGTGATACGCTTTGCTGGGTCGTACTGCAACATCTGCTCTAGCAAGTCCACACCATCGGCGTCCAACGTCGGCACAAGATGTGCCAAGTTGTCCGGCGTCGGATACACAGGGAAGTCCCGCTGTAGACACAAGGGAAGCGCGGTTAAATGAACATATAGTACAATGCGAAAGGTGGCCAGTAGAGCGTATCCTCACTCGATAATCCGGAAGATCCACGATAGCCGGGTAGTTCTCGACCGTCGGAGTACCCAAAAGGTGGAAGATGCGATCGAGTTGGTCAGCCTCTGACGTGCCAGCGAACAGCGGCCCGCCGTTGGCCATCTCAGCGAAAATGCAGCCCACACTCCAAATATCAACGGGCGTCGAGTATTTCCTGGCAAAATAATCAACGTATCGAAACCAAATTCAATAACGAAATCCCCCCGCGCATGCCAGCTATGCACCACCCAAGCAAAGCAGGCCTCCAAACGCACCTTGATCCCATGAGGACGTCCGGTGCGCGGTACCACAGCGTCACGACCTCATGCGTGTAGCTTCTCACGGGGATACCGAAGGCACGAGCCAGCCCAAAGTCACCGAGCTTGAGTTCTCCCTCACGGTTGATGAGCAGATTCTGCGGCTTGAGATCACTACTCGGCACGCAAGTCACAACAAGATCAGCTCCCGCTCACTGCATTCCCGCTGCCTTACCATCTCCAGTGCCCTCCGATCTAGAACCGCAAGCACAGACACAAGACGCACCGGTGCAGCACGCGGTGCTGGTGGCAGTAGGCGATGCCCCGCAGGAGCTGGTACAGGAAGGACTTGAGGATCGGCTTCTCCAGACCCTTCTCGCACACATCCAGGTACTTCTTGAGGTCCTGGTCCAGGTACTCGAACACGAGCGTGAGCTTGCGCTCCGTGTGCACGATGTTGTACAGGCGCACGATGTTGCAGTGCTGCAGCTCTTTGAGCAGCGAGATCTCGCGGATGGCCGTGCTGGGGATGCCCTCGTCCTCGGCCTCCAGGCGGATCTTCTTGAGCGCGATCACCTCGCCCGTCACGCGGTCCTTGGCCTTGTACACCACGCCGTACGTGCCCTCTCCGATCTTCTCCAGCTTCTGGTACCGCTCCATGGGCGCTCGCGACTGAGTGGGCTGAAGGCTTTCGAAGCTATTCTTGGCCCCGCTCAAATCACCCGATTTTTCTCCGGTGGGTGGGAGCGCGATGCGGAAAAATCCGTCGGTTTCAATCGTACAGGCGTGCCTCGAGGCGCAATAAAACCCGCGTTTATGTGGGTGAATAGAAAGTGGACGAGGATTGCAACGGGTGGCACGTAACCTTCAAATTTTTTTTTTCAAGCTAATTATCCTGAAGCGCTTCAGACGTGAAGTTGAACTCCACCGGTTTGACCACGGGCTCACGCGCCGACGAGATGGAAAAGATGAGACGCGGTACTGATGATAAGGGAGATGTTGAGCCCTTCGGGTCCGAGTAGAGCCCCTTGAGGTACGTCTTGTAGGCCGGCATGAAGCGGTCCACGAAGTCGCGAACCTCGTCGGGGGTCATGGCTGGCTTTTTGGCTTCCCGCAGGAGCTGCTCGGGCTGCTCGCGCCACCTGCTCGGCACACAGAGAAGATGAGTTAAACCAAATGATACCATTGCGGGATCTGCTGGGTAACGTACTGGTAGACCCAGTCCAAGTTGTCGATTTTTATCACCACCAGACCGTCCAGTTCCTCGTAGAACTTGTCGAATGCGCGCAGCTCCTTGTTTACAGCCTTCATGTGTTCGCTGCAGTAGCATGCGTGTTAGATTACATACCCAGTAGATCATTACAACACATAATAGGGCAGCAAGCGGCCGTACCTCAGCTCAGGGCTGGCATCGTCAATCGCTTGAAACCCCATGGACCAGCCTTCGATCAGCAGGACGTCCAGCGGGCCTAATACATGTACACCAAAACCGACAATATTAGAGCTATCAACATCCAATACTACTAGTAGTACATTTCGCTTGTGCTCCGTACCTTGCTTGCGGTCCCACTCGATCGGAAGTGCACGGTCACCGCGGCCATTGTGCTGAGACTTGTCGTAGCGTGGCAGAGCGATCTCTGCAGAGGACGTCTTGCACTCGCGAACCAAGTCCATCAGGAACGGCACATCCATCGTGCCCGGGTTTCCTCGGTACTTCAGCGTTCCACGAGCAAGTTCAACAGCCAAGTTACCACCCACTCTCAGGATTTCAACACCAGCAACCTACACTCTACACACCTGAAGTAGCGGGTTACCAGGGTTGGCCTTGGCAAGTGCCACTTGCTGCTCGTACTTCCAGTAGACATCATCGAGCGACATGACGGCGCACTTCTTGCCCATGAGCGCCAGCGTCTCTTGCATATACATTGAGACCGTTGTCTTCCCTCCACCTTGTGGGCAGCTCAGACCGATGCAAACACAGCGCTTGGCGTCGCCCTGCTTCTTCTGCGCAGCCTCCACGACCTCCGTCGTCCAGCGGAACATGGGCAGGTAGTAGTCATCCACGCGCCGGCGCAGCGCACGCTCGTCCAAGGCCAGCGAGCGCTTGGCGGCGTCGCGGCGGATCAGCGCCTCGATGTGCTGGCCCAGCTGCTGTGTGCGGGCTGCCATGGTGCTAAGTGTTGGATGAGCTTGTCCTACCTGGTTGATAGCCGATTGGCGAGTGGTGAGCTGCACGGAGGTACCTCCACGAGCTGACTCATAGAAATGCTCAGAAGGTGTCAGTATTTGGTGTAGCATTATAGAAAAGCATAAATCACAATTTTCTTTGGCTGCTTGACTGGGTTTAACGACTGTCTACTGGCGGATCGTCACTAATTACCTGGCAAAGCTGAGACGTGTGCACCACAGTAAGCTTGCATTTTGCGTCGATCACCAGCAGCGAGACACGACTACTAAGGCAACATTACAAGGCGTAAATATGGTAAATATCCTATCAGGGCAGCCGGGAGAATGTGTTTACCATTTGAAGAACGAAGGTCTGTCCGGCACAACAGTTACAGAACTCGGGGCAAGCACGCTGCGTTGTCACCTGGTTACCTTGAATAAGGCGTTTGCAGCGTCTCGACCATCAGCTTGTAGCTGAGTAAGCTGCCCAAAACCTCACTCCAAACATGAACAAGTCCGGAATCCCAACGCAAAGTTCGCATGTATTGTTGTGGTGAGTACTATGGCCGATAGCGTACACTTTGTTACGAAAGGCTACCAGCTCTTGTTGAGGTCTCGTGATTTGGGTACTTGGTCTCAGGTGCGCGCTGTCAAACACCTCAACGATGAGCTCACCATTCTTGTATGTGCTGCAAATTTGAACCGTATAGATCTTCTTCAGCTTCACGAGTAAGGATCGCGGTGGGTACAAAGTGCTGAAGTTTTGTGCCCAGCTTGTCGGAGAGAGGTGCCACCATTTCTTAACTGGTAAGTTCACTTTACTTTGTGAAAACGCGAAATAGTGAAATGCTGGCTGTCTACTTGACTGTGAAAGTCTTGGACCAGACCTAAAACGCTTGGAAACGGGCGATGTTGGAAGCGAGCTCTAAATAATTTGTCGTTCCTGAAACCGTCAAGTCCCGAGCCTCACCAGCTGTGGAGGACGAAATACACCACATTGAAGTACCAAATATTGCGATTTGGTCTTTTGGTCTTTTCTTAGCCCTGTTCCGACCATTACGAAAGAAGCGTTGACGGTCGGAGATCACGAGCCGGTGCCCATTCCCGTCCACCCCCAAGCTAGCCCGATGCACTCGCCAGCGCCGCCCTCTCCTTCCGCCCTGCACGACGAGTGGGCGCTCGTGAACGACGAGGCAGAGTACGTAGCGTGAGATGTCTCCTCGATTTTTGAAAGATTGGGACTGAGTTGTGCGCACTCTTGTGCTGCGTCGGACACGCAGAATCGTCGCGTCGGTGACAACAAACGAAGCGGTAATGATGAGGCGGCAGCGCTGCTTTAATTGCTGCTGCGCGTTTGCTCTGACTCGTGGGCTCTTGTCTTCTGCCGGTGCAGAAGGCGGAGGGGTCGGAGCAGGAGGAGGAAGCGGTAGAAGCAGGGACGCATGAGGCACCCGAAGGCTTCCTGCCCATTCGCCTGCGGCAAGGCGAAGAGATCCGGCCGGCGTGGTTCAAAGCCATGCAGCAGGTCGAAGAATTCATCAACAAGGTGCACAAATGTCCTGGACTTACTCTTTTTGAGTTGCCCTGCTAAAGCTCTTTTGCCTGTGACTTGCTGGTATAGTTCTTCGCGAAGGAGCTTGCCGATGGAAAGAAGATCCGACTGATTTATATGGGAATGCTGCTGCTCCCTGGTCGCTCCATGGGCGAGTACGGTATCGAGGAGAACGGCGTGATCCACAGCGTCATTACCGATGCCCGTAAGTGCCGATCCACTCATGCAACCATATGGAGAATAATGACTTCGTGTGCGTTGTGTAATGGTTGAATGCAGCCCCTGCTCCCCATCCGCAAGCATCTCACCAGACGAATTTCAAGGCCTTGAACCCCCAAAACTCGCTGCTGGTGCTCACGGGAATCTTTCTCTACGGCTTGTGGACTTTGTTCTACTACTTTCCGCACTTCTTCTCGTGGAAGTCCATCGTTTTGCTGGCGCTCTTCAGTATGATGCACATCTCGGCAGCGGTTTCACGTATGACTTCCTAAACATTGTCATCCGCGCGGAGCAGCTCACCTAGAAGGCTGCGTCAAGAACTACTGCTCTCACTTGGGTTTTGCTCTTCGAAATCAACTTCAATCGATGTCGTGGCAGCTCGTATTTATTCAAAAGCGCCGCGAATTTTGTCCATGTCTCGATAATAAACTTCATTTCATTTATCGTTTGGTTTGGGAGCCTTCACTAGCAATGTTTCCTCTCACATCCAGTACACATCATGACGCACAACACCTATGTTACTTGCGCCTACTTAAGAAGAACGATGCACCGGCTAGTGCAGCCACTGCAGCGGCGTACACGACCATGCCAATCGCCGTGTCGGTGTTGTGCCCCAATGCGCGGCGCACCGCGAGTCGATAATGAGGGATCTTAAGACGGATGTATTTGTTTCCCCATGTGCGTGCTCGATTCACAGCATCCTTTAAATCTGAGTCCTCGGAAAGCAGCACCTGCAATAATAAGATGGAACCGTTAGAGAAGAATAGACTGCCGTCGAGGTAGCAGAAAGCACACCGTACATGGTCGCCTTCGTCATCCACGTAGAGAATTCGGCGGATAGTGTTGTCGCCTATTCGATTCTGGACATCCACAAGAAGCTGCTTCAACGACGCGGCGGAGCTTGTGAAACGGTGGTTGTTGCCATAACAGTCGGCCAGCTTGTACACAAACACGTCCGGCACATTCTCATGTAGCGGATTTTCATCCAGTAGTGCTGGGTCACCAGTGACACTTGTCCCAGTTGATGACTGAAAATCGCTCCACGTTTGGCGCCCCACCAGCGATGCAATGTCCACATCGTCTACATCCGGATCATCAACACCAACGTTGGAACCGTCGTCCTCGACTTCTTCTTCATGCTCTGTAGCATCGTTAGCAGTTTTTAAACTGTTGCGAAATTGATCCCACAACGGTTGCACTCCATCACTTTTAACACTCTGAAATGTTCCCATTTGCTGGACGACGCCATGAGTAACCTGCAGCACGTCTACAATGCCCACCAGCTTTTGGTCACTGTCAAATACCGGTACATGAAGAAACTTTCCGTTGTGCATCGAGTGTAAAGTCTCCAAAATCGTCGTTCCCAGCGTGGCTGTCCGAGGCTTGGGTGTCATCACGCCTGAAAGTAAGCATTGGCTGGGTTCTAGTGATAAAGCTACGACTCGCCGCATCAAGTCCTTCGATGTGAAGATACCCACTGTACGACCGGCCTCATCACATACCATCACAGCACTCGTCTTCTGTATGAGCATCATGCGTGCAGCATCCATAGCTGTCGACATCGGGCCGAGAACTGGCACCTCCGACCCTTCAATGATAATCGCGGATAACGTCGGTAAAAAGAGCTGCACAAGCATATTGCAAGCTTGTTACCGCTACTACACGCTGAAAACACCTAGTTACTGCACACGCACTTACCTTTTGGCGCAGAGACTCGAATAAATTAGCTTCTGTGGACCCCGACAGGCTCTCTTGCAGCTACATTCACCCCACCACGGATACAAGCGCATCCCATCAGCCACCTCGCATCTTCTCACACCGCATTGCAATCCTCTCACTACCTTCTTCACAGTCTCTTCCAGGCGGTCGGACGACTTTCGGTAGGCATGCTCCAGCTTCGCGATGGCTTCGTACAGACACTTGGCGATGTCCAGAATGCCCACCACTAGCACACACCGCAGACACCAGCACACGTCAGCACCCCCCGCGCATCACCTGTCAGCCCTCTACAACCCGCGTCTCACCTTTATCGTTGTCCGTCACCGGCAGGTGGCGGAACTGCCCGGAAATCATCTTTTTCAGCGCGTCGATGGCGCTGGCATTGGCCGACACGCACGACGGGTCGGGCGTCATCACCTCGTGGGCCAGGGTGCGTGCAGGGTCCCTGCCCACTGCCACCACCTTCACCGCGACGTCTCTGTCCGTGAGGATGCCCATGAGCAGCCCGCTCCGGTCCACGAGCAGCGCGGCGTCCGTCTGGCGCTCCACCATGGCGCGCACGCACTGCGCCACCGTGGCGTGGTCGCCCTGCAGCAGCGCGCGCGACGGCCGCATGCGCTTCACGGAGCGGCTGTGGCTGCTGCGGCCCGAGCGGTGGCGCGTGCGCTCGTGCGCATCGGCTGCTGCGGCGCTGGTCTCGCGCTGCTGCTTGCTCTGCGCCGCGGGCTTGGCGTCCTCCGCTTGCTGCTGCTGCTGCTGCTGACGCGCCTTGGCCTTGCGCCCCGCCCGCTTGGTGGAGAACACGAGCTGCTTCTCCCGGCGCTGCTGCTGCATGGCGTCGACCGCGTGAGTTGTGCGCTCGATCTGAGAATCCTCCAGAGAAGGTCCGGCCCGAAACCCCAAAAACTGGGGCTCGGGGTGCAATTCCGGAGCGGCCCTTTTCGCTCATTTTCTGACTCAGAAATTCTCAGAAAGAAATTCGGGGGCATCCTTGTTCAAAGAAAAGAGAAGAAGACGCTGAAGAACTGGAGCAGAATGGTGGGCACGGACGACGGCGTGTTCCTGGTGGACGACGGCATCTTCAGCGCCAGTGAGGCGCGTCTGGTGACGCAGCAGGAGGAGCGCAAGCTCTCGATCCAGCCGCGCCCGGTTGAAGAGGTCCTGTACATCGCGTCCGTCGTGGCGCAGCACGGACTCCCCGTGGATGCGCTCAACGCCATTCTCGAGTATGCAGGCGTGCTGCTGGCGTTCCAGACAGAGACGTCGGACCTCCGTCGCGGCCACGACAACATGAATGAGGACTATCTGCAGCTGCAGCTGCCGACCGCCGAGCAACTCGAGATTCCGCGCGGGGTGGACGTGAGCAAGTGCGCGCTCGTGGTGGCGGACTGCGTGTCGAAGGACCAGGGATGGGCCACGGATGCACGCGAGCACAACGGCACGTACCGCTCGTCCAGCTCCTGGTTGGAGGTGGCGGTGGCGTCCACCACTGCCGAGGGAGAAGTGCACGAGAAGGCTCGAGTGCCGTTCTACCCGAACCTCCGCGCGGGCAGGAACTTCCGCCACCACCGCAAGTACTTCGACAGCTCGTCCGCTCTGCTGCAACATGTTAAATTGGGTGATTGCGTATCGATCGTGCTGCGGTCGCAGTACCCTGGGTGGACAAACTCAGCCAAGTGCGGTAGGCTAGCGGTTTGCTTTGCGGTGGAATTCAACGACGACTTTTCGTTCGCTGCGGTTCCATTCCCAACCAACTCGATCAAGGAAAGTTCGGGGCCCTCCACCCAATGCACACTGCAGTAGGTCCGACCTTCGTGTGGATTCTCATGGTGCGAATCGCATAGTTATCGTAGTGCAGTTGAATTCTAGAAAAATTACCGAACCTAAACTTGACAACATTGAAGATGATGCCTATTCAGCCTCTGCTCGTGCAGCGACTGATTGCCAGGCATAGCAGTGACGTGTGCGTCTCTGCGGTTTCGATGGCACGGATTCAGCGTAGCCGAAACGCGATGGCAGCCAGTCGCTGCGATAGGTAGTACCAACCAAAGCCCAGTCAGTGCCCCTTTGCCAAGTACCCCGAATGCGACAACAGGCACAAACGTTCCGAGACGCAGCAATTATGTACCTGTAGTCTGTGACGTGCACAGGCTGCATCCGAAGGCGTTCCGGTGCTGGATCGCTAGCGCGCGAAATTCAAACGTGCGGATCCCGGATGCGTTATCAGGCCGGCCGGTTGGACGACAGTCTCCGCTGCAACACGTTGCACCGGCTGTAGGCTTTGATTGGCCGCGCGCGCTGGTGACAAGGCTGCGAGCAGGACGCTGCTGTTGCCTTTAGCCGCTACGCGCTGCAGTTCGCATCCGCTCGCACTTGTGCTTTTGCTGCAGCGCAAGAACATGCAGCTCCGACGACTCGGGCGAGGAGGCGCGATCCTGCTGCTGGGCTCTGCAGCGTTGGTCCTGGCGGTGCGCGCTCAAACGCTGCGCAGCGTCTCGGCGCCGACGCCGGCGAGTGAAGTGGTCGGAGCTGACGATGCCGGAAGCCTATCGCAGCGCGAAGTCTTCGGCATGGCGCTCGCGGCGCTTGTCATCTTCGTCGCTGCCGGTGGAGGCACAGGCGGAGGAGGCGTGCTCGACCCGATTTATATCTTGGTGTGCGGACTGAGTGCTAAGGTGAAACTTGCATTGCCCTTAGTGTCGCTGCTGAGATCTGACTCCGATCCTTGTGCCAGACCGCCATTCCGCTCTCGAGCATCACGATCCTTGGAGGAGGTAAGCAAACGTCTCGTTCGGAGCTCGTGGGCATTTTGAACGTTAACCGTTGCCTCGTTCAGCCACCGGCAATCTTTTCATGAATTTGCGCCGCACGCGAGACAACTCGACCACGCCTCTCATCGACTGGGATATCATTCTTGTGATGCAGCCGCTTCTCCTGTGTAAGTCGGAGTCGTGTGAAAAACGCGGTTTACCGTATTCTAACAGCTTGCACGTGTCACTGTATCCGATACCTTTAAAGTGGGGGCAACCTGTGGCACAGTTCTTAACACGATCATGCCGACGTGGCTCCTGTGTGTGCTGCTGGTGATGGTGCTTAGCGTCACCGGTACTCGAACCTTGCTAAAAGCCATCAGAGCTCGTCAAAAAGAGCGGTGGCAGTGCGGTGTATCGCCCGAGTCCGCATCTCTCCTTGGCGTCGATTCGTCTGATGCCGGCACCACCAAGGCTTCTGCTGGGTCCGCTACGGAACCAAATCCCCGGGTTGATGTACCGTGGCGAAAACTTGCGACGCTTCTCGGACTATTTGTGACCATCGCTGGGATGAGAATTGTTCGTGGAGGACAAAGTTTCGATAGTCCTCTTGGCATCGATTCTTCGGCGATCGTGTATCCTTTGCTTGTGGCTCTACCATACGCGGTTCTTGTTGGCATCAGCTACTTCTCGCTCAAAAATTTGAGGGCTACTTACGAGAAGCAGCAAAGTCCAGGATACGAACTTGAAGCTCACGAAATTAAGGTACAGTGCAGGGGTGATGTGACGACCGGTTCTGTATCAGCAGTCTTACCTTGTTGCTGTTGAAATTGACCGCAGTGGACTGCATCATCAATCCGGTTCTTCCCCATGTTTGCGTTGGTCGCTGGAACGGTATCCGGTATGTTTGGTATTGGTGGAGGCATTATCAATGCACCCCTGCTACTAGAGGTGGGCTTCGACCCCTCGGCTGCTTCGGCCATGACAGCGACGACAGTGCTCTTTTCGAGCGGAAGTAAGTTCTGCGTACTTTCACGCTGCGTTGATAGTGACCACTAAGCCTTACTTTTGTGCGTGCACTCCAACAGTGTCGTCGTTCAACTACTTGATGTTGGGGAAACTGGATCTTCATCTCGCGCAGTTCATGCTACCCATGGGGTTCCTCACTACGTACATTGGCCACCTGTGTCTGCTGAAGGTCGTGCGCCGCTTCCAGTGCCCAAGCTTAATCATTTTCTCCATGGCCGTGATTGTTCTTATAAGCGCCGTCGCCATGAGCGTCGAGAGTGTTCGGGCCCTCCTCTCGTGAGCTACTTCTGTACGTCATGTACTAAGTACATGTCGTATTATATGCACTTCTTTTAAACTTGAACCTGAACATTTAGTAATACATTTTACAAAGTTGTAAGAAAAACTCAAGATTCTCAATTTTGCTGCCATTTTGTTGAAGGACTAAAAATTGAGATACGAAGGGCTTCTATTAGGGTGCTGACGGTTAGTAAACGCCCTAAACATGTAAACGAATAGGGGTAGGTATATTTTGAGTTTTTTTAGCAGCTTAGTAGATTTGCTTCAAGTAAGGAACGGGAACGTGATGGACCGAGGAGATCTCGCGCGCGCCTTGGCAGGGCTGGTGCTCACAGCAGCGTTGGTGGCTGCGCAGCCAGAGGGAGGGGACGACGGACCCGTGAAGTTTGGCCCCATCCCGACGCTGCCGCCGCAGGACGAGCCGTACGAGCCGTACGAGCCGCGGGAAGTGCTGCGGTCTGTGGAGAGGCCTCACCAGCTGCTTGGGATCGTGCTGGCGGCGCTGGTGGTGCTCAGCGCATCGGGAGCCAAGACTGGTGGCGGTGCGGTGCTGGATGCAGTCTTCATCTTGGTGCTGAAGCTTGGGCCAGACGTGCGTCCTGCATGGAGCCGACTGCATCTGTGGAATATTCTCTCTTACCCTTTGTACGCTGTTTAGGAGGCCATTCCACTGGCAAGCATCACCATTTTTGGCGGAGGTAAGTAAGACTCACAGCAGAAGAGGTATGCAATTACACGAGAGCTCTAACGGGTTGTTGTCCGCAGCCGTCTGCGACTTGCTCTTGAATCTCTGGAAGAAACCGGTTAACTCCAATTTCTCGCTGATCAACTGGGACTTCATATTGATGATGCAGCCCATGCTACTTATGGGGGCTGGTTTTGGGGCGTCACTGATTTCGTGGTTCTCCACTTGGCTGCTGATCATCGCGCTAATCGTGTACCTGGGATACATCGGAAGGAAATCGTTTCAGAAAGCTCGTGCCGTAGGGCACGAAGAGGGCTGGC
This sequence comes from Phytophthora fragariaefolia, assembly GCA_030267785.1. Taxonomy (NCBI): domain Eukaryota; phylum Oomycota; class Peronosporomycetes; order Peronosporales; family Peronosporaceae; genus Phytophthora; species Phytophthora fragariaefolia. The sequence continues at coordinate 20,655 of BSXT01000375.1, read as the reverse complement.
GGTGGTGCAGCAGTGGCGAAACAATGTCGTTACTTGGTGCGCCATCCACAAGCTTCCAGGTGCGGTATATGTTCTCCGATGGTTGCCAGTTTGATTCATGGTGCTGATACCAAACGATTTTGGGCGTTTACCAGGACGATGATGGAGGGTTCCAGTACAAGGCAGGCCTCCCTTGGCGCAAGTTGGGCATCAACATGGGTCTTTTCACCGCTACAGTGTTGCTGACGTCGCTCCAGGGGGGAAAATATTTTCCTAGCCCACTTGGGATCCCGCCGACCTCTTTCTTCTTCTTGATCGTCTCGATGTTGCCTTTCATCTTCTTGTCGGTCGTCTCGCACTACCAGATGAAAGACGTCGTAGCTACATATCAGCGACAGCAAAATCCACGCTTCATCCTCGCTCCGAATGAAGTCCAGGTAAGACAAGATTGGCGTGCGATGCTGTTTCCTTGAATTCAAGGACACGTAGCAGCAGCTAACAATTTTGTATTTGGCAGTGGTCACCAGAATCAATCAGAAAGTTGCCTCTCCACCTGCTCGGAATTGGCGCAATTGCAGGAGCGTTCGGCGTTGGCGGAGAAGGCGCCACGTCGCGCTTGCTGCGCGGAGTCAACTTCAGTCCAGCGGCAGTGTCAGCCATATCGGCCACCGCGGTCTTCTTCGTGAGCGGCAGTAAGTCTCAACCTTTGTGCTTTCCCCCCCAGAAGTTTCTCGTGACCAACTGACATTCGCTGTTGCGTGTTGCAGTGGCATCTTTCGACTTCTTCCTATGGGGCAAGCTGGACGTGAACCAGGCCAAGTTGACGATGCCTCTGGGTTTTGCGATGACGCTACTGGGCCGCCTGTGCCTGGTGAAAATCGTCCGCAAGGCCAAGTCCCGCACTCTGCTGCTGTCCGCCATCACGGCGGCGCTGTTCATCAGCATCGTACCGCTCGGCTTCCTGGTGCTCCGTGCTCTCTTTGGCATCTAACGCTGTATAGCACCTCTATGGTTCTGTTTGGTGCACGCAGGCTTTAACTCGGAAATACGAAAACCAAAACCAAAAAAACACAATTAACCCCGATTTAGCGTCCAGTACCTGCGTAAAACCGTGCTTTTAAGCGGAGAAGGCCGCGCCAATACTCCAGTGCACACCGGCAGGGGGAGGGAGCGCGAAGATCCGAGGCGACGGCAGCCATGGCAGACACCGCGGCGCAGAACGGCGAGCGCCACCGCAAGCGGCGCGAGGCGCTGCCCGGGGGCGCGTCCGCGGCCAAGAAGATCAGGCTGGAGGACCCCACGCCGCCCGAGGCGAACCCCAACACGATCGAGGCCGTGAGGGAGAAGAACAGGGCGCTGGAGATCGACATGAAGGAGAAGAACCGGCGCATCGCGTACCTGGCGCATAAGTGCGAGGCGCTGTACCGCTCCCGGGGTGTCACGGGCGCGAGCTTTCGCTGCCTGCGGAGGCAGTGGTTCCAGCTGCAGGACGAGCTGCTGGCTGCTCTGAAGGCTGTGGACCCCTCCTCGGCCGTGGCCGACGAGGCGTCCACGGAGGCCTGGCAGGCCGCGCTGGCCGCGGTGGACGGCTTCGGGCAGGTCCGCGTGCGCGCGGAGGAGCTGCGCTTGAACCTGCCCGAGTGGTTCATCACCGTGGCGAAAGATGCAGACGAGGAGGAGCCGGACGCCGACGTGGCGCTGCCATCCGATGACGACGCCGACGATAAGGCACTTATTAGGGAGGAGGACTTGACCAGGATGGAGCAGGACGTGCACGGAGAGTTGACTCGCAGGAGCGATAAGACGAAGGAGCTGCTGCAGAAACTGCTCGCCGCTGTTGGGGCGGTTGCAGCAGATAAAGCCAAGACGATCGAGTACGCGCAAATTCTGCAAGAAAAGCGAGCTGCAGTCGCGGAAACGCTGATTTTGAAGGGGCGGTTGCAGTCGGTACGCTTGCTGCGGAAAATGCTGATAATGCTGGATGGTTGGAGCTGACTGGTGAATGCGTTGTGATGCAGTACAAAGCTCGGATAGCTGACCTCGAGCAGGATATAGAATATAAGGAAACAGAGCGCCATCGAGCCTGTCGAGACTATGACCGTTTGAGCGCGTATGTGAAGCAGCGGGGTAGTGTAAATACCGATGGGGCTGATGTGGATGATGTCAAAACTGAGCAAGGCGCACACAGCAAAAACTCTGGTGAGAAGGCTTCGTCGGAATCATCGGATACTGTGACGGTAAAGCAGGAAGAAATAGTAAAGAAAGAGAAGGAGCACGCAAAGATTGTTGGATCCTTGCAAGAGACTATGAGTGCTTTGAGCTCAAAACTGCATCAAGAGCGTCAGAAAATCGAGTCTATGCGGAGGGAATTGGAAAAGTTCAAGGCGCTGGAAGTGGCGGTAAGCCATACCACGCTAAGCTTACCAGAAGTTATGACTACAGAACTGTTTGACTTACTGTTTTGTGTCTGTGATAATTTCTTAGTGGAAAAACGATGAAGCTACATTGATTCAAGACAACCAAGAAAAAATCAAGCAGCTCCGAGATGAAAACGCGCACGCTGATGAAGAGTACAAAAAGCTTCTACAGAAGGCTAAGGTACCATTTTGTGACCTTGTTAAAAACGCCCATTTCGAGTGGATTCCTGACTAGTGACCGTATGTCCAGGATATCGAACACCGCATGACCGAAAAATGGGAGAAAAGGATCACGAAAATTCAGTCTGAAATGAGCAAAACCAAATCTCAGATGGACGAACTGAACTTGAAGAACGTGTCACTGCGGGAAAGACTATCAAATTCATCGAGCTACCGAGATCAGGTGAGTTATGTTTTCAAGGAGAACAATCAGTTTCTCGTACTGACATTTCCCTTTGGTTATTCGGCTGGAATTTGTAGCTAACGGAAGCTAAGTCGGAGCTGGAATCAACAAAGCACGAAAATGCGAAGTTGAAGGCACAAATTGAGCGTGAGCAAACTCAAACAGACCGAGCGAAGTTGTCTGCAGAAAATAGCGAAATCCGAACACTGTCGGAGAAGGTCATTACTATTTCTTTGTACAGCAACGTTTATACTTTTATTAATATTTGATTTATGTTCGTTTTTGTGTAGGTGAGTCTTCTGGAAAAAGAGAAACTTGAGGTGCAACAGAAGTATGACATGCTGAAACAAGCAGAAATGTACGACCTATCGAAGAAGGAGTAGCAATCTGTCGTGTGGTATGGGGATCTGACGTAAATTGGTCGTTGCTAACAGGAAAAATGCTGGTGAAAACCTATCAGACGCCTTGAAATCCTTATCCGAGGTAGAGGCCAAGCTCGAGAAAGAAAGGCAAGAGCTTCATGAGAGCAGTTCTGAACGAGAAAAACTACGCACGAAAATCGAAGAAATGAAGGCTTCCAGTGAAGCCTCACGAGAAGAGAACGATGCCTTGCTGCTGGAGATAGATACTATTTCAAAGGAAGTAGATTCGTTGCGTCATAACCGGAAGAAATACCTTCAACAGATCGACGAGAAGCGCAACGCCAACAAGAAATTGCACACGCTGCTTGCCAAGATGGAGCAATCTAAGGCACATTGCTTCGAAGAGCTGGCTGCGGTTCGGCTACAAGTCTCATCGTTGAGCACAGTGCACAAGCACCAAAAGGCATTTATCGAGTCATCTAAGGTAAGCGTCGCTGCGCTCGGCTCACTCATCGGCTTGAAAAGATACTAACACTGTCATTGATTCGTAGGAGTCTCTCCAAGCGAAGGATATTGAGCTCGAGAAGATGAAGGAATTTATTAAGACCATTGAGGCTGAGCGTGAAGCTTCTGATGCGGAAAAGCGCAAGGTGATACGTGACGCAGAAGTGGCCAAGAAGATCTGTGCGACTGCGGAGAAGTCACAGCGCGAGCAGCAACTGCTGCAAGAGAAACCGAAGGCGTGTGAGAAGTGCGAGTCGTACCGCAAAAAGATCGAGGAGGTCGAGCAGCAGCTGCAGCACGCCAAGTCGGCGTCCTCCACGGGCGAGCTCACCGACCTCGAGCGCTTCGAGCTGCGCGACTTGCAGAAGCTCGTCAACTGTTCGGTCTGTCAGGACCGTCGCAAGGACGTGATCATCTCCAAGTGCTTCCACATGTTCTGCAAGGAGTGTGTGGAGAACAACCTCAAGTCGCGCAACCGCAAGTGCCCCACGTGCAAAAAGATGTTCGGCCACGACGACGTCAAAAGCGTGTGGTTCACGTAGGACACGCGCAGCGCAGGAGGACTCCCAGTTACTAAGTGTGCAGACAATGAACACGCTGGCTTCTGTACGTACTTCGAAGAGTATATTAGCTTTGTCCTCTTTGCGTGAACCTTTTGTCTTGCTGACCCGAGTCATTTGCTACACATATAGACAGTTTTACCATCCGGATCCCGCATCCTACCTGAACTTTGTATACCCATTGCCAGAACCAGGACATCACTTTTTGACTGGCAAACAGCAACGATGACACGCAGCAAGCGCGACACCTCGTCCCGGAAGCGCAAGCTGCATGACACCAGCGCGGCCGGCAACGCCAAGCGCCCGCGCCGCGATGACCAAGAGACGCCCGCGCAGCTGTACGCGGCGCAAGACGACGTGCTGGTGCTCGGAGACGGCGACTTCTCCTTCTCGCGCGGCCTCGTCAAGCACCGCGGCACGGGGCGCGGCGTGCTGGCCACGTCCTTCGACTCGGAGAGCCAAGTGCGCAGCAAGTACCCGAACGCGCACGAGTGCATCGCCGCTGTGCGGTCGGCGCACGGACTCGTGCTGCACGACGTGGACGCCACCAAGCTGCTGGAGCTGCCGGCGCAGGTCAAGACCGGCGCGGGCTTGAAGGCCGTCCCGGACTTCTTCAAGTACATGGTCTTCAACTTCCCGCACAGCGGGCAGCAGCGCGTGCATATCAACCGCGCGCTACTGCTGAACTTCTTCGAGAGCGCGCGGGACCGACTCACGGCCCACGGAGAAGCACACGTCACGCTCAAGACGAGACCGCCGTACTCCAACTGGTTCATTGAGGACCAGGCCAAGGCCGCTGGGTTCGTGCTGAAGGAGCGCCAAAAGTTTAATATCCGCCTGTTCCCGGGCTACCGACACCGCACGACGGACCCGCAGGCCAAGAAGTTCGAGGCGGACCTTTGCGTCACGTACGTGTTCGTGGTGAACCGATCAAAGGTACGGGTTTTCATTGATCTTGCCATTTTGGTTACTCGAGAGCTGACTTCTCTGATCTCGTGGTCTAAATACAGTATCCATTTCAGACAAGTCGGATTGCTTTGACAGCTGCCAATGCCAAGATCTCGGCTACTGAGGCAAACGAGCAGCTCGATCTGGCTGCTGCAATTGTCAATATCGCGAAAGCGAATGCTGCCAAGAAACAGAAGAAAGATGGCAATGACCAGGGTGGTCCTGTATCTAGCGTAAAACCGACCGCCAAACCAAACAAGGTCACAACTCCGGTTAAGACTCGTTCTAGTGAGGATAATCAGGCTTGGCCCACAACTCGTACGAACGCGAGCTACGGAGAGCTCTGGAAGCCGCTGCACCGGCGATTTAAAGCCTCCTTTTAGAATGCAAACCATACGTTGTGTAGAGCTAGAAATAAAACCACAAAGCCAATCCATTATAAAAGGTCTCCATATCATTACTATTCTAACTTGAAGTCTGGCCAGTTTTGCTGGCACACACTGTCTGTTCTAGGAAGTAGAAATAACTTGGAGTATGAGAATCACTCATACATGATGTCGATGGAACAGCTTCAAGGACGAGGTGACTGCGCAACACGATTTTCATCAATTCTTCTTCTGGTTCGTCGAAGCAGCAGGTATTTTTGGTGCTGAGCTGCTGTTGAAATTTCGGCCAACGTCGTCAAATTCTTATGTCTGCCACTGGGGCTTATGATAACCCAAGCATTCCAACTACTGTACTTGTCCAACAAATTCTCAGGCTGACTCAATTTGCAACTACATCGTCAAGCACGAGAAAGCGCAAATCAGCCGTATAATATAGGAAGTAATGGGTGCCGGTGCAAGCTTTTGCGCTCAACGCGGAAAGTCTAGTCGTCCCAAGTTTTCCAAGCAGTATTGCCGAATCATCAAGCGCTACATGCCACATTTCCAGATCACGGAACCATCAGATAATGATGACCGAATTGTGGCGTTCGAACACTGGGAGCGAGTCTTTAAAGAAAACATTCATACTGATGCGCACCACGCTATCGGCTCCGGCACCAAGATTGGGCTACTCTACGAGAACTTTTACAAGTACCTCTTCGAAAACTATCCACACATGAAACCTCTTTTCCAGGCCTCTGTCCAGATTCAAAGTCGCGTGATCGTGCATATTAGCAGTGGCATGAAGTCTCTCTTGTCGTCGGAGGATCTCGTCCAAAAGGTGATGAACTTAGCACTTGTGCATCTCAAGATCGGAGTGAAGCCAGAAGATTTCGATCCGCTAGGCGACTCGCTAATCCAAGCAATGCGTCTTACCTGCGGGAACGATTGGGACGAGACCATTGAAAATGCTTGGAAGAGAATTTACTGTCACGCCTCCATTCTCATTTTGGTCAACATTCCGGATCTTGACCTTAGTGGATCAGATGACGACTGACTCTTCTAACACCGGTAACACGTTGTTATCACATGTAAGGAAGGTAGCAGCATCTAATTCAGCGTTTTAACTGAACGAATCCTGAGTATGACCCAAATATAGTTAGTTCTTTGAAGTATTTTATTTCTTCAAGGTGTTGTCAACTGCCTTCTGAGCTATACGGATCCATCCAAAATTATGGGTGGTCACCACCCTTTCTTTTTGACATTAAGACCTGAATTTCTGCACGGAAAGCAGTTTTCGCTAAATCCACGCAGCGCTCCTCATCGTTGTTCTTCGCATTCGGGTTAGCTCCGTTCTCCAACAAGAACCGCGCAATGTCCTCGTAGCCCTCGCTGATAGCCAAATGCAACGGGGTGTTGCCTCCAATATCACGCGTGTTAATTTTCGCGCCGTGGTCAAGCAACAGAGCAATGATCACTATGGACCAAATGAAAAGCAGTAATACCAATATCAGCGGAATATGAAACAAATACAAGCAAACGATAGAACCACTTCACGAACCCGGACTGGGTTTGCCACCGATCGCGCGCATCAGCGGCGTACTCCCGGTATTATCCTAAAGCACCGACATTACATCGAAATACAATTGACAAGTCATGATAAAATAAAGACTAGCAACAATTGAAAACTCTATCGCACCGCTTGGTTGACGTCCTGCGTGTAGTCCAGTAGCAACTCGGCGATCTCTTGGCGTCCTGCTCGGCACGGCCATCCGTTAGTCTCTACTCATTGTACACAACTCTGCATTTAAACACTCTGATCATTCAACCTCTGTGGTAGTGCAAGGGGATCTGCCCATTTTCGTTCGCAAGGTTCGCATCGGCGCGTCTGCATCAACCACGAATACTTACAGTTAGAGAGCATCCTCTCCCTTTACTCCAGCATAACGTCGATCAGTATCCCTCACTTGCTCAGCAGCAGGCTGACGATGTCCCCGTGGCCCGCAGAGGCGGCGCTCATCAGCGGTGTCCACCCAGAGTCGTCCTGCACGTTCCCAGCGGCCTGAGCGTGCTCGAGCAGGAACTCGGCGACATCCAGGCGGCCAGTCGCGCAGGCCCAATGAAGCGGCGTGCGCTGGTCCTCGTCCTTGACGTCCAGACTCACACCGCGGTCCAGTAGCTCCCGCAGCTTGGCGACATCGCCAGCCTTCACGGCTGCCTGTGTCTCGGTCTCCACCATCCTTGAGCTTGTCAAAGATAATCCGACAATGGCAAAATGACGTTATGTGCAACATACGTTTGAACAACAATGTTACGATATAGTGACATTTTGTATGTTGAAGTGAAAGCGTCGTTTATTAGACCTGCTGTTAGTTCAATCACTCGCTGCTTAATCGGCTAACTATCACTCGTTGCTAAATCGGCTAACTAATAAAGTATTAAGTACAGATCTCATAATCAGAGATAAACGGAGAGAATACTATAACTCCCGCTTTATCCCTATGCTACGCCGATTCATTCACACGGGTGCTGGTGACGCTGGTTGTCGTGCTGGGTTGGGCGATCGAGTTCTCTTTAATCGAAGTTGGGCGAAAGTTGGAGTGGAGATCGTCGACGTGCGGACTTGTTCCTCCCTTAGCCAATTCGTGACCTTTTACTGTTTGCTGTTCCGTCGCTCGTCGATGCGCGTCGATCAGAATGACGGAGCAGTGTGCATATAGCCGGCGCCAGGATTCTTCAATTTGCGGCGACCAGAGCGCTCCGGAGCACTCTTTCATGGCAAATATTAAAGCAACTCCGAGAGGATCGTAGTGTTCTATCTTCACGCCAAAGCGCAGATGTGTGCGTGTCAGATTCTCAACGCGCTCCACAAGATTATCTCCATTTAGAATCGATCTCAAGCCGGCGCTGATATGAACTAGAACCTTGCTACGCACAACCATGGAGGATCGGAATATAGGTTTAAGTGCAGGCGAATTGTGATCCAGATACGAGTAAAACGTGTCATACAGCTGAGTAATGCGGGTGGATGCTGATGAATTCTGGCTTCGTTTCCCACTGTTTGTTGACCTTGATGAGGGCGGGCCAACTTCAAAGAAGGCTTCATTCCAAAACGCGGCCGCTATCGTCTTGTGGTTCAACGTCGAAGTCGTATGATAGGGGAAACTGGGCAAATATTTGTTCACAATCATACTCTGAGCGCGCGTTAGCTTGCGTGGCCGTCGATTGTCTCCCATTCCGGGGGAGACTGAGTTGCAAGAACAGCTCAGGTAGAGCCCCATGGCCCCAGAAGCCTACTCACGCTTGGCGTCCCCACAAAAATGGCTCCCCTTGGCGTGCGAGCAGCCAGCTTATTTTCGCCCGAATTCAGCGAAGTCCAGCAGCGCAACCAGCACAATTGCTTAGCAATAGGTTCTGATGGAGGCAGAGCGAAGCCCGCCACTGTACTCCAGTTTTCTCTGGAGACACGGATACCATAAATAGCCAAGTGATAAGAACCCGAGGATGGAGACGAAGTTGATTAACAAGACTGACAAACATGTCCCCCACCATTCCTCACGTCCCGCCGATGTTAGCTGCCTTTAGGCCAAAAGGAACATTGGTACTAGTGTACGTTACGATCTCCACTAGTACAGCTCAATGGAACAAGTTTAATGTAAACTAGCATTGCGAAAAACATGTCAGGAGTACGAGAGAGGTAAAACCAAGGCCAACAACAGCAACAAAGATATTGTGCTTCTATTTGACCTGTACACGCCTCTAACGCTACTAGAACTTCAGGGCAGAGCTTTGCCTTTTTGCAGGGCAATTTGCTTCAAGCTCAGAGGCGCAGGTGCTGTGGATTTTCTCGTTGCCGGGGTAGCATATTTGTATACAAGTATGTGAAGTTTTAGCTGATTCTCGGAGGCAAGGCGATGCAGATAGCCTTCAACAGCACATCCAGCGAGTGATATGCGTCCCGTTCTTCGTGCCCAGGCATAAATGCGAAACAGATCCGCTGGGCGTAGTCTGAAGGAGATTGTACGAAGAGCGTATTCTGAATCGATGACATTCTCCCAGTACAGTAGAGAGAGACTGAGCTGTATCACTCGCATTTCCCACAAACGATCTGCGCAAACGATTCATTTGGGATGTTCCAGTCAAGTTGGGGTATAGCAGGCGTGACACATTCTCTGTGTTATCAGTAGCTGCATCGACGACTTCACGAAGTGCATCAGGTGAGGCCAATGTAAAGTCACGCGCGCTGCCGCCCGAGTAATAAAATCTCGTCTCCATTTCATCGTCGTCAAACTCGTGTATCAGCCTACCCAACGACCAGAAATCCTTCTTTGACCAACAAGGCAACATGCAACAATACGCGCCCATGCGTTCTCCGGACTTTAGATCCACTAGCTGTGATATCGCTGGCAGGTCAAACGGCCACAACTTCTGAGGAAACTCTTTGTAGCGAAAGCCGTCCAACAGCGAAAACACGTTCATGAAGCTTCTTGTTCCCGCGCTCATTGATACTGCCAACCGCGGACTCTCGGACCCAGCCGTCCGTTATCACCGACACGAGCTGTTCAACATGATAGGACCGCTGCTATCGCAACTGGAGCCACTTCATCTTCCGCTCGGAATATGATAGCACTCCCCAATGTTTAGTTCAATGTAGCCATACGCCGAACACCGAAATGAGCTACATGATGTAGCACACACCAATTACGTGCTCGTGTGTCTCTCTCCACTCCAGTCAAAATTCCACTGGAAGCGACGCGCACAGAGCAACGTTCCTCCTCGCTCGACGATGAGCGACTCGGCGCAGGCCTCCGCCGACGCGGCCGGCAGCTACTCGACGCGCTCGGGCCTCTCCAAGAGCTGGCGAACCGTCAAGACGCACGCGGGCGTGTACACGGGCGGCAAGGCGGAGATCTTCCAGGGCCGCGCTGGCGCCGACGCGGAGCCGCGCGCGCTCATGGCCTGCATGCTGCACGACGATGTGGCCATCATCGACGCCGAGACCGGGGAGCTGCAGCGTACACTGCAGCAGGACGTGGAGGACGAGGACGCCAAGGAGTCGTTCGTGGTCTTCGCCGTGCGCCCCGGCAAGAGGAACCAGCTCGTGACGGCAGGACGCAACCTGCTGCTGCGCGTGTGGGACCTGGACACGTTCAAGTGCGTGCGCACCATCAAGGCGCACGAGACGCCCGTGCTGGCGATGGGATTTGACCCGTCGGGCACGCTGCTGGCCACGGGAGGCAGCGACCGCACGGTCAAGGTCTTCGACGTGGACAAGGGCTTCTGCACGCACAACTTCCGCGGCCACGCGGGCATTGTCACGCTCGTGCAGTTCCACCCGGACGCCGCCAGGCTGTCGCTCGTGTCTGCGAGTGACGACGCCACGGTGCGCGTCTGGGACCTGTACACGCAGAAGCAGGTGGCGTGCATCCAAGACCACATGAGTCTCGTGACCAGCGTCGCCTTCTCGGAGGATGGCTACACGATGCTGTCTGCTGGACGTGACAAGGTGGTCAACTTCTGGGACTTGAGGGACCACAAACTCAGTAAGACGGTGCTCGTGCATGAAGCTGTTGAGGGACTCGTGGTGGTGCCCTCAACGTTCAAGTGCGTTACGAATGCGGCTGCTGGTAAAGTGCAGGATGACAAGGCGATTCAATTCGTGACTGCTGGAGAGATGGGTGCGCTGCGCCTGTGGCGTAGCAGCGGCAATGCCTGTGAAACGCTATTCACGCAGAAGTCTGATGCATCATCGGCGCTTACGTATACGGATCTGCTGCTGAGCCCTGTGCGCCACGAAGTTGTTGTCGTGTCATCCGAGCAAAACTTCTTGGTATTTGACGAAAAGTTGAGCCGCCGCACGCAGATTATCGGCTACAACGATGATATCCTGAACCTCAAGTACGTGCCAAAGGCTGATGGAAGCGGTGCACCTTCCGATGTTCTGGCCGTCGCCACAAACAGTGAACAGATCCGTCTTCTACACCGCAGCACCCTTTCTTGCGATCTTCTGTCAGGCCACACGGATATTGTTATGGCTCTCTCTGTCTCACCGGATGGCAGGTGGCTCGTAAGTGCTTCGAAGGATCGTACAGCTCGGCTCTGGGACTTGCGACCTAATGGTGGTAAGAAGATGTGCAAGACATTGCCGCGTTGTGTTGCCACTTGCTCCGGACACACTGAGGCTCTGGGTGCAATTGCTATTTCTCAGCGTATTTCGAGCTTTGCTACGGGGGCTGCTTTCTTTGTTACGGGCAGTTCAGACAAAACACTGAAGATGTGGAGTCTTCAGCCGCTTGCTGGTGTTTATGGTACTCCTGCAAAGCCTGCGCCAACGGAACTAACGATCTCAACGCTGGGTGCAGTGAAGGCTCACGATAAGGATGTCAACGCCCTCGCAATTTCTCCCAATGATCGCTTTATTGCCAGTGCATCGCAGGACAAGCTTATTAAGGTGTGGCACTCGCAGCAGGCTGGTGCTGGCCGCCTTTTGACGTTGGCTGGTGTTTGCCGTGGTCACAAGCGTGGTGTGTGGGCTGTCGAGTTTTCGCCTGTTGACCAATGTCTGGCTTCTGCTAGTGGTGACAAGACTGTGAAAGTGTGGTCTGCTAAGGACTTCTCGTGCTTGAAGACGTTCGAGGGGCACACAGCTTCCGTCCTGAATGTGCAGTTTGCGTGTGCTGGTATGCAACTTCTGTCTGCCGGCGCGGACGGTCTTGTTAAGCTCTGGACTATTAAGAGCAACGAATGTGAGGCTACCCTTGACAACCACGAGGACAAGATTTGGGCTCTTGCTGTATCTAAGGACAGCTCTGAGATGGTTAGTGGTGGTGCAGACTCAACTATCAACCTCTGGCGTGATTTTACGGAGGAGGAGGAGCGCGCGCAGCAGGACGAACGTGACGCTAAGCTGCTGAAGGAACAGGAACTCTTCAACTGCCTCCGCAATAACAAACTCTTGGATGCCGTTCAGCTTGCGTTCGAGCTGAACCACCCAAATCGCATGCTTCAGATTCTGCGTGACTTGCTTGAAGGTCCGCGACACAAGGACCAACCCACTCTCCCTGGTGGAAAGCCTATTGACCCGGATAGCTTTTCTCCTGAGGATATCTTTGCACCGGTTGTGCACAGCTTGGAGGACGAGCAGTTGACGAGGCTTATGGACTGGCTGCGTGACTGGAACACAAATGCCCGCAACACGAGTGTCTCCCAAGTGCTCGTGAGCACGATTCTTCGTGAGCTGCCCCCTAGCCGCTTGAAATCGCTGGATGGAGTTTCCAAAACTGTGGAAGCGCTTATTGCCTACAGCGAGCGCCATTTCCAACGTATTGACCGTATGCTACAGAAGTCGTATCTGGTTGACTTCAGTATTGTGACCATGAAGAGCTTGTTGCCGGTCGGCGAAGGTGAGTCGGCCGCTGAGAAAACGGACAGTGATAGCGAAGAAGAAGAGGAGGAAGTGAAGGCAAAGGAACAGACTCGGAAGCGTAGCAAGGCTACCGCTACCGGAAAAGCCAAGAAGCAACGAGTGTAAATAGATCCCTCATTCATAGAGCCCTAGCAGGGTATTTTCTTTTCGTGACGAGAACTGTCCATTGCGTCAACCCTTCCTCTTGCTGGTGCCACTTCCATTGGAGTGATCCGAGTCGGCCAGCTCGTCGGATCGACCATAGATTTTCATGGTTGTGAGGAAAAGCTCCTCTAGGCCGGCGTCTCGACATGCTGCTGCCAAGTCCGACATGCCATCCTCCGGAAACTCTCGAAATCCCCGTGGTAGTCGCCTTAGATCATCCACAACCCCCTCTTCGGTCTGCTCGCCGCGCACCGTGATCTGCTTCCAACGCAAGTGTTGCAATCGCCGTACATACTCTTGGACGTCGGGCTCAGCCCCTTCGACAATGACTACACCAGGCCATCCAATCTTGCTAAACCCGCTGAGCTGTAGCTCCAACGCCCACTCCTTCACCACACGCCGCTTGTTGGAGGCGATGATGTGGTGAAAATAAATGGCACGGCGGCCAAGAACCACTGGTCCTGATACTGCCGGTGGAACAGAAGCTTCATCGATCGGGTTGTTCTCAGCGAGAGTGACCTGCACTTCTGACAGAAAGTCGTGCATTTGTTGGTACAGCTGCAAGCCCGCCACCTCTTCAGCTGCACATGATGCAGTAGTCAAGTCGAGCAACTCAGAGTTTAGCTTCTCCATCTGAAGCCGTGAGAGCTGAGGGCACTGCACCTCATATTCTATCGGCTCAACTTCAGGATATCGTGGAGGGCAGATGAGTCTCAACGCTGGCACCTCCCGCCCGAAGGCTAGATCCTGGCTCGCAGTACAAATTAGAACGGTAAGTCCAACAGCAAGTGCACGCTAACATAAACGATATTTACTTTTACCTTAAAGAATAGCATGTATTGCAATCGGCATTCAGGACGCGGGGACTGTTCGTCCGCTTCCGAGGCGTATACCTCGAGTGCAGCCTTCGCTTGCATGTCGACCGTCAACTCTTCATCGTCAGGAAACATGCTAAGCATACACTCAAGCTCATCAAGCTGCTGTTGAGCTGACGCTAGCCCGCTAGCCTTCACGTCGGTCGCCATGAATCGTCTTCGATCTGCTGTACACCAGCCAATAGAAAAATTACATAAACGTAGTTGAAACCAAAAGCCAAGATTGAGTGTCTCCATGCAGTCCTGGATTGAAAAAAATATAGCATTCCCCATGCTACACTGCGTGACTAGTTAAGCTGACGTGGGCCACTCGCTCGTTGAAAAGTGTAGCAATCTGCTCAAAAGTGAGCCCCGTAGTTTCAGGTACCTGTTTCAACAGAAGTAATTGAGAAACAAGATTTAGAGAGAAATACTCGTTGGGATCCGGAGTTTGTAACAACCTACCTTGAAAAATACAAACGAAAGTGATCCAGCAGTAAGAATCGCGTAGAATAGGAAGGCGTTTCCAGTCCCGAAGGCGTGAAAGACTGAAAGCAGTGTTTGGTTCACAAGTGCGCTTCCCAGCCAGAACATGCCAAATGTGAGACCCATACCGATGGAGCGAAATTCGTCCGGCAGAAGCTCCGAGCATACGACCCACATCAGTGGTGCCCAGCTGAGATTCCATGCATAGATGAAGGCGTACAGGTTCCATTCTCCAATGGTTTGCACGACTTCAGAATGTGTTGAGCTTAGAGTCCAGAAGCAGAGCGCAAATATGAAATGGGAAATGAGCATCAACGACGTTCCGAAGAGAAGTAACGGGCGGCGCCCAACGCGATCCACCACAGCGACGGCAGAGAAAACACCTGCAAGTTTGGCGATGCCTACCCAGATCTCTTTGCTGAGGGGAGAGACTGAGTGGCTGTTGCCGGTTTGCAGTTCGTCCAGGATATAGCTGGAGTAATAGAGCATTGCGTTTGCTGCAGTTAAAATGTGGCAAAAAGCAATAGCCACACAAAATATGACCCTCCTGTGACGAATGAAGCACGCGTTCGAAGTTAAACACCTATATGACGAGCTGGAAGAGCATGTACTGCGTACTTTCGAGTAAGTTCGTCCGTCACGAGCTCGCTCATTGCGTGAAAGAAACTATCATGAAAAGCCTGCCAACAAAGAAATATGCTGCATTATAAGCTGTTGGTGACTCAGAAGCAATAATTTGCAAATGCATACCGTACCCCAACATCAATGTGCGCTTGAATGATCTGTTGTGATGCTTCATCACTGTAAAGCAATCTCTTTAGAACATCGCTGGCCTCCTTGGTCCGGTATTTCTGTAGTCAGTTGGTAGGTTAGATCTTTCGTCAAACACAGAAACAAACCGTTCTACTTCATACAGATATCAACCACCGAGGAGATTCTGGTAGAAATGGCATTCCAAGCTAAGAGATGTCGAGACCAACTAATCGTTAGTTTACACCCAACATGATTAAAAGTGTTGATAACAACAAGTATAATACCAATTGGACAATCGGAGGAAGCACTGTCATGCCAAGCATTTCACGCCAGCTATTCTGTCATTCCAATTCACAACAACACGCAACGATAAGACAATTATGGTGCTTACAGGGTATACATCAAGATGGTAGCATGCATACTTCGCTTCCTTGTAGCAAAGAGCTTACAACAACAGATACAAGGCAGCCAAAGCAGACCATAACCTGACATCGGAATAGCGTATGTGCTGGGTTAGTCAGTGCTGGCTACAGATTCCACGGTTGAAGGTTTGCAGCGTGTACCTCGCTGATCGTAACCAGAGCTCCGCGAGTCTTAGGCTGAGCAATTTCAGCTACGTAGGTCGAGACACAGGGCCCACTGCTTCCTACAGCCAAGCCTGCGATGAACCGGCCGAGAAGCATCGTGCGCAACGAGGCTGCGAATGTCATGAAAAGCGAGCCCAGCAGAAAGAGAGCGGCTGTGATCAGGTTTGCCGGCTTGCGGCCGATCCTGAACGAATTCACAGGCGCAGTGATACATTATAATCAGTGTTGTCGCGTCGATATCACTCATGCGCATCAAATTATACCAGTCGGCAACGACACCACCCACGAGCGACCCGACAACCGCGCCAAGCATCAGCGTACTCACTATACTCTGAGCTGCGGTCGTCGAGAGACCGAAACCCTGCACATTGTAACAGGAGTTAAAACCTTTTTGCTAGCATTGCGTGGCAGTATCTTGAGCAACTAACTACCTGTTGGATGAGGGGCAGCGCCACCACCATCACGCACAGGTCATAGCCAAAGAGGAATCCCGAGAGCGCGCTCAGCCCGCAGATCCACGTCTGTACGCTACAAAGGGGCCTGGCTTCGCCCAGGTGCTTCTTCGCATGCACCTCGCCCCCGCCTACAACGGCGTAGCCAGCCGATTGAGGAGCGGAGACTCGGTGTGCCATTGCGACTCGTATTGTCGTGCTTGACGTGTAACGGTTCAGATCAGATAGCCTAAACCGATATGGCTACATTAATCATGTCTGAAAATGGTCGTCACGACCTCTCAAACCAAATTGATGTACCCATATCGGATTAGAAACGTCTTTTTGATCATTCAAATTCAAAACTGCGCGCCGCGGAATCATAATGAGCGAGGCCGCCCCCACGCCGCCGCCGTCGCCCCCTCCGCCCTCCGGGAGCTTGCCGGAGCTCACGCGGCGGCTCCAAGACGAGCGTGATGCGCTGCGGGTGGAGGTGGAGGAGCTGACTCGGCGCTTGGCGCAGGAGCGCACGGCAAGGGCCACGCTGGAGAACGAGGCCCAGCTGCGCGAGCTGGAGCTGCGTCATGTGCAGCAGCGCAGCGCCCAAGCAGCTCAACAGGCTCGTGACAAGCAGATCGCGTTGGAGAAGGAGCTGGAGGATGAGGTGGCGATGCACAAGATGGCAGTGCTGGGCAGGAACACGGCGACGCAGAAGAACACGACGATGGCGGCGGAGCTGAAGGCGATGGAGGCAAAGTGGAAGAAGGAGGTCGAGAAGAAGGAGATCGCTGTCGCTGAAGCCGAAGCGGCGGCGGAAGAGACGCAGAAACTGAGAGCTGACAGAGACCAACTCGTACAACGCACGGAGAGTGATGCGAAGCGTGTTCGCGAGCTGTGGCAGCAGATCGCCCGAGAGCATGAAGTGAAGGTGGAGGCGCTGAAACAGGAGCTGCTCAATGCTCAGCAATCGTCATCGGATGTGGATAGCAAGGTGGCAGGTTACGAGCGGAAAATTGAAAAACTGGAGGAGGTGCTGCATACGACGAAAGCGGAGAAGACTGCGTTGCAGGAACAGCTAGCAGTTGCATCCAGCGAGAGAACGCGTTCCTTAGAACAAATGGAGTTAGAGCGACTGAAGGAAAAGAGTTGGGGGAACGAACAACATCGTGTAGCACTGATGTTACAAGAAGCTAAAAGTGAGTGCAAGCTCCATGCGCAGCGAGAAGACGCAGCTGTTAAGGAGCGGGATGCGGCGGTGCTCGCAGCACGAAAGGCTCAACAAGCAATGGAGGAGAGGACGGAGGAATTGCTGGCATTGAAAACAGAATTTTCCGACCTGCTTGACAAGCATGAAGCTCTAGCTGTACAGTACAAACAATCAGCTCGCGAGCGCGAAGCACAACTTATTTCGCGAGCCCAGAAGCTTCGGGATGGGAAACGCTGCGCCGAAGAGCTGGTACGATTGCGACAAGAAGAAATCAGCAGGTACAAGCAGGTTATTTATTCAGTAAACGCACGCCTTACAGATGTGCAGGAACTCAGCGAAGCCACTCAAAACAACGCATGGTCGCTGCCGCAAGACAGTTGCAACGCTAAGACATCACTGTGTATTTACCGCCACTAAAAATCATAGACTTTATTGCTGTTTAATGTGGTTCAACGGTACTGAAATGATAAACGTCACGGTCGCATTGGTAGTCATCTACACGATGCCCTGCTCGAGAAATGGCTCGTTGGCGCGCACGCGGTCAAAACTAAAGCGCGAGCAATCGATTGTCTTGAAGTCGCCGTCCACAATGAGCTCCGAAATTGCGCGACCTGCGGCAGGCGACTGCTGCAGGCCATGGCCGCTGAATCCGTTCATCAGGTACATGTTCGGCACATCCGGGTGAAGACCAATGATAGCGTTTTGGTCCAGCGTATTGTAGTCGTAGTATCCAGCCCAAGCACTCAGCACCTTGATAGCCTCGAAGTCTTTGACACGATGTGCGATTGTGGGCCAGATTTGTTCCTCAAAGTGATTGTGGTCCGGGAAGTCTAACTCATCTGTAGACTGCCCGTCGTAGTCATCCTCAGGCTCAGGTGACCAACCACATACAAAACGTCCGCCTGCGCCTTCACGTCGGAAGTAAACCCCATTCGGATCCACCACAAGGGGTGTCGCTGCGTCGCCCTTCCAGATCTCTTCTGCTGAGCAGTGGAAGGCAAACATGGAGCGCTTTCGGGGCTTCACCGGGTAATCGAAGCTACCACACGCCTCCAACAACTTACTGGACCAGCAGCCTGCAGCATTCACGACGACACCCGCACGAACAGAGTAGAAGCGCATGTCGCCGCATTCTGGCGAGTTCTTCACCTCGATGTGAACCTTCTCGATCTGGTTCTGGCCACCAAGATCAAAGTGCTTCACTTCGCCTTCGAGGACGTCTACTCCCAGGGATACGCTCTTGCGTTTCATGGCGTTGAGGAATGCCCACGGGTCGAACCAGCCCTGGTCCTTGATGCCCAAGATTGCTTGCTCGACGCCGTCCGTGTTGATCCACGGGAAGCGCTTCTTCAGCGCCACCGGGTCCAGTAGCTGCACATCGGCACCCGCCGCCTTTTGCGTGGCGTAGTTCTGGTGGAGCACGCCCACGCCACGCTCGCTGGCCAAGAACATGTAGCCGCCCTCGACGAACTGCACGTCCGGAGCATCGTGGCCGTCCACCTTCAGGTTGGTTCCGATGTGGCGGAGGAACTCGGTGCCGTATAGACTCATCTCGATGTTTTCCTTCTCCGAGAACTGGTGGCGAATGCCGCCAGCCGACAGTATTGCGGATGCGTACTTGTACTGCATCAACGGAACGGACAAGCAAGACGTTAGACTGCTACAAGCTGGGAATGGCAGCAGTGAGACGGGAACGTACGCAGGGGTCCTTCTCCACCACGGCGATCTTGAGCTTGGGGGCGGCGATGGCCAGGTGATATGCGGCCGAGAAGCCCATGACGCCTCCGCCCGCGACCACCACGTCGTAGTAAGGCGTCTCGGTGGTCGCAGCGGAGCTCGCGAAGCGCAGCCCGCGGCTCGCAATGGCGCGTGTCAGTCCAGTCGTCTGCAGTCTGCGGAGCATCACCACCACACGGCGTCAGTCAGCGTCGGCGCTGGCAGGACACGGAGAAAGGTCTTGGACGCACGTCTTGATCGCCAGCATCGCAGTGAATTGAGAAGTGAACGTGCTTGGCCGACGCGCAGCGGTCGGGACGAAGCCATCCGAGGAGGTTGCCCTTGAACTGGGGATGCGACTCCTGAGGGTGCGTCACGGAGGATGGACAGAGACGGGTCTATGTCGGCACTTCAATGAGAAAATGGCTTGGATTTTGTATAGGAACTTCCGTCGTGCGCGTCATCAGGTAGCGCATCTCCCTCGGGTTTGGACGAAGTCCAAACGGATGATAGGACGTCGGTGAGCAAGTCACCGTCGGTATTATATGAGGAACTGTATTGTTGAAGCCTGCCTCAGGCTGTAAGGGGGCTCAAGCAGGAGGAGTGAGTTCTGCGCATTGCTGCAAAGGGCCTCGGGCAATCCGATGCGTTAACGTAGGCATTTTCGTTAACGCATCGAATTGCGCGAGGCCTTTTCACTGATCTATACTTTCAACAACGAAGTAGTTGTTGAAAGTAAAGGTACACAACAAATAACATATTCGGTCGTGGTGAGAACTACTACACTAGTAGCATGCCACCAGAGGATAGCTGGTCTTGTCGGTCTCGCGAATCAAACATAGTGTGGTTTTCGTTCGAATAAAAAAATTAAGTGACATACGCCACGAGAGGCAGCGAGGCCCCCGCCTCAGAGCTTTTCCAGAACGTAGCGTTTCCGCTTTACCTGGCTAAAAGTCAGGCTGACTTCCTACTTGTGCACTATAGAGATCGTACTACTACTACTACTACTACTACTACTAATAGTAATAGTAATAATAGTAATAATAATAGTAATAATATTAACATTCATAATAATAATTATTATTTTATTACTATTATTGCCATTATATTGTTTTCATTACCATTATTATTACTACTACTAGGTAGTGTAGTCACTTGGATGTAAATACAGTGCGCGCGGAAATGATAGACGAAAATCCATTTTTTGTCCTATTTTTATCGAATCAACGCCAACAAGACTGTAATTTTTACCCAATGATCAGCAGCTCCTGGTGGTTCGTTTGCGGTGTCACTTGCTTGAATCCGACACGTGGGGGCGGAGCAGCAGCCCAAACTCCATTTCCCTCAGTTCCCCCCAAGCGCGAAAAAGATAGCCGAGGTGCGTACACTCAGCGATTGCAGCTGCTACGAGACCCGTTGATGCTTGTACTTGCTAACATAGATACTAGAAGCACTAACCGTGGCTGCTGCGACGTTGCTGTCTTAAAATTTACAGTTTGACAATGGGGAGAGG
>BSXT01000374.1:0-103738 GCA_030267785.1 Phytophthora fragariaefolia | reverse complement strand
CGAAAGCAACTACCGGCTTTTATCGCTAGCAGCACGTGTTGTATACGCCGTTCCAGCTTCTGCTGCACAAATTGAACGCGACTTTGGTATTAGCGGAATGCTTGTTACGAGTCATCGTACCAGTCTTGCGAAGCACAGTATTGACATGTGCTCGTTTCTAAATCGAAACCGAGGGTTCGTTGATATAACAACGTGCAAACGTCTCTCGGATACAGAGGTGAAGGATGCGATTCCTGCAAACGTCATGGTTGCGTTGGCTGCCGAACATATTGACACACCATTTTCTGCAGAGTGGGAACGTGAAATGGCATCATGTCTTCTGGACGCGGAATGCATTGATTGAATAACATCAGACGCATGAATAAAGACGGACTAGCTTACTAAATCGATCTTATACATTGGTACTTGCTTGTGAGCCGCTTTGCAATGCCGTAGAATTATCCCACACAACGCTCGCTTCCTTTCTTGCATTTGTTTTACTATCGTAATGAGTTGAGGAGCCATCTTGAAGTATGTTTCTAGGTTCGTTCTGACTATCGGCATTAAGGTACCAGGCACGCCCCCCGAGCTACGCTACAGCACGAAATCCACAGAGACTTAACATCATATTGCTAGCCTAATGTCGGTCAATAGCTACTTAGACATCACTACGACACCCCTTCCCTTTTCTTCGGCTGTTTCGGCACGCGTGCGCATGTCGTAATTCTTGCTCTCGCTTCAACATTCTTCCTTCAATTTGTTTCGTGGCTGCAACTCGAGCATGAGTGAGGGCCGTACTTGAAATACACTTTTCGCGCTCAATAGTGTTCAAACTTGTGGTTGTTTTTGCGCGAACATGCCAAGTTTGATTCAATTCCAGAGCCTGTGGCTTGTCGGCTGATGAGGCACCCTTCGATTTAGACGTCGACTGCAAGCGACTGACTCGGGGTTGTCGTTCGGTAAGTAGCTGACAGGTTCCACTATTTATTTTCTCGAGTGCCTCCAAGATTGCGGAATGCTCGAGCTTTGAAGAAATAGGTATCGCCGACGATTGATTTTCGTGCAAATGACCATATTGGGGAACACGAAATGCACATAGAGCATCCTCAGTACTGCCACAAGGCGATGATGAGCTCTGTTTCATCTGATCTGATGTTCCTTTAGTGGAGTAATCTTCTTCTGCATCTACCAAATTGTTTGATCTTGAGCTAATTGTTTGTCGAGAAGGCACGGAGTTAGCGGTAGGTTTGGGTCTTTTCGGTTCGAGATCGGAAACTGGTAAGCTGAAATGAGCACCCCGCCCTCTGGAAAGTTGCTTGATATCACGAAGTTCCTGTTCCAGACACCTAAGTTTTACTTTTGGTTCACTTTTGGGAACTTTTTTTTTAGCTTTGAAACGCGCGAGCTCAATCGAGCACCTTGATCAATGCAAAGCTTCTTTATTTCATGAAGCTCATGCTGCAAAAGGCAAATTTCAGCTAGCGCCTCCAGTTTGGCTGCTTTCTGCTCCATCTGTGAAACACGCAACTCCAATTGAGCAATCTGATAACTAAAGTTCTGCTTACCTTGACGAAGCTCTTGCTCCAGAGAGCAAACTTTTACTGTCGTGTCATTATGAGATGCAGTGAGTTGCTTCTCCAGCTTACTCTCGATAGTAGCATTGTTAGTATTAATCGCAGCGTTCATTTCTCTTTGTGCAATTTCTTGAGCAATTTCATACTTTTTTTCAGCATCAGCAATGCGCAGATCGGTGTGCCGTTGAACCTGGCTCTGACATTCTTTCATAGCGTGAGTCAACTTCTCCTGAAGACGTCTTTCAATCGCATCGCCGTGTGTTTGAGCAAGTTGGGTGGATAGGGTACTAATCTGCGCGTCTTGTTGCTCAAACATTATTTCTTGAGTTCGCAAGGCCGTCTTCCTGGCTATTTCTTCGGCTTTTTTTGCTGCTTCTAGCTTCGCATTCAAACGTTTCTCTATCCACTCTGATTGAAGATCAGCTGATGCGTCAAATTCATCCCGGGCTTGTTTAAGGCTGGATAGTATTCGCTCTTCATACGTTGACACAAGTGAGGTACCGTGGGCGTTGATTGAATTTTCCATCGTCGTTAAAGCCCCGTTAATTTGAGCTTCAAGTTTTGAAGTTAGTGTGCCTACTGCTATCTCTGTAGACGCTTTGATTCGTGTATCAACGTCGTCGACAAAACAATTAAAGTGGCGGTCAATTTCAAGAAACTTGGAGTGTCATGTTTTGCTTGCTTGTAGTTTCTAGTTGCGAGTGGAGCCCTTCTAGGTAATCCTGAATGTGGCGCTCCAAGCGCTTTTCCGTATTGACAACCGTGTTTGACACAGGTTATGCGTATACTGAACGACCTCAAGCAGCTTTTGGTCGTTGAGCACTTGTGAATCTTGCAAAACCATTTTCAATTCATCTACTACCCCTGAGCCACGGACAAAACGTCGTCTTGAACAATAACTTGCTGGTGTCTGTGGATACTGCCAGAAAACACGTTGTCATTGTCGCGCGCCCACCCCTGTATGACAATCGGCTCCACTTCTTGATTATCTTCCACCTGAGCTCCCCCTAGCGGTACAATAGCTGATGCTAGCTGGTGCATCGCACACTGCGATTTCCGAGATCGACAAAGAACCAAAACCTAGATCGACTCCACTCGGCTGTAGGACGCTCTTCAAAAGCCGCACTGGGATCGATTGGATCTTTTAACCGACAAAAGGGTTCAAACCAGCAGGCAGGTTCGTGAACTCCGGCTCTCTGGTTTGGAGTTACTTTCGAAACGAATTCAAACCTCGAAACCGATTCAAACCTGGTTCAAACGGTAATTTTGGTTTGGTTTGAACGGCCCCTGGTTTGGTTTGGTTTGGTTTGAACGGCCCCTGGTTTGGTTTGGTTTGGTTTGGTTTGGTTTGGTTTGTTCCAGGTGTGGTAAATCTTGTCAGCATAAGCAAGCGTTTCGTAGCATTTTGACGATACAAATAAGGGTCGGCGTGAACTTCGCCTCGCCACCTAGCTATACATACTATGACCGCTATCATCCAAAGAAGAGGAATATTTTAAGCCGCTGGCAGTGCTCATCGCTTACTAAGCGAAGCCCACCGCTGTCCAACAGCAGATTCTGCGCAGCGACGAGCAGCTCAGTCATATTCGATCTATCCACCGCGGTTTCTGTCAGTCCAACCTTTTTGCAACTAGCCACGCGCGTGCGTCCGAAGAAGGGCGAGCGCGCGAGCGTGCCGTCCTCGATCTGGTCCCATTGGCGTCGTCGGCCGGAAGGGGTCACCAATCCTTGAGCCTGCCGCCCTGGTAAGTTTGCAGACAAATGATGAAACGGAAATTGAAGATTGCCAAATGGCAACCGTATTTGGAGTGGGAAGTGTCAGTGTGCAAGTTGCCAGTGTGCAAGTAGCGTGTGTGGAGCTCCATGCATTCTACTTTTTAGAAGGTTGGGACCATCGTGCGGCTACGTACAAGCTGCTGTAATGATTGAGCTTTGCTAAATCGTGCTGGGCTCAACAATTGTGCCAGAAAGTGGTTTAAGGTTGTCGGAGAACATAGGCGATGTATGTTTGTGGTGGTTCAAGGTCAACATTTTAAGCGAGACCGATGAAAGCGGGATTTCGGCGTGCCCGCAAGTGGTTTGTTGCCGATAGCGTCTACCCCCAGCTCAGAAATTGGTTTTCGCAGCACTTCAGAAGCGACATCGCGAACACAAAGTTGTAGGTGCACGTAGCAAGTGAATTCTAGATAAACAGAGCGTTGCTTTGAGGTCATCGTCTTGCTAGACACCATACTGAGGTGCAAAACAATAAAAGAACTGTGAGATATGTGCTTGCAAAATTTTGGTGGACTTTCAGCGGTGACATCTATCAGCCTGCTCTAATTTGGTTGTATGACGATTTAACCATGAACGCAACACCTCACCTTAATGAGCACTCGTAACTGTGTCAACTCATTAGATGTTTAGGCTGAGCGAAACCAACTACGAAAAACATTTCGAGAGTCTCGTTCATGCCAGAAGGACAGACGGTCTTGAGTAAAGAGCGGCACTATCGGCGAGAACTTCGCCTCGCGGTGGAGTCGCGTAAATCTTGTCAGCATAAGCAAGCGTTTCGTAGCATTTTGACGATACAAATAAGGGTCGGCGTGAACTTCGCCTCGCCACCTAGCTATACATACTATGACCGCTATCATCCAAAGAAGAGGAATATTTTAAGCCGCTGGCAGTGCTCATCGCTTACTAAGCGAAGCCCACCGCTGTCCAACAGTAGATTCTGCGCAGCGACGAGCAGCTCAGTCATATTCGATCTATCCACCGCGGTTTCTGTCAGTCCAACCTTTTTGCAACTAGCCACGCGCGCCTCACCGAACTGCTTGCTAATGTAAGACGAGAACGCCAGCTTCTCTTCCACCGACCACCGAGTAAACACACTGCAACGCAAGCTGGGCTCCTGGATATTGTCGATACCGAGTTGTAAACGTCGCACACCGCGAGCAGCACCTTCGGATACATCTTCGTCATCACTACCTGCACGATCATATCGCCGAGAACCTAAGGATAGCCGCTGCATTCGTGCCCGACGACGCACATGTGATTTATACGCTTCCGTATGGCCCACCAATCGCTCCACGAGTTCATCCAATGCGCGGTTGCGCACAGGCACTGTCTTCACACCATCTCGGCACTCTGGACACGATAGCGATGTACGGAACCAGTTGCTGATACAATACCCGCAAAATGTGTGCGAACAGGGCAGTGTAGCACTACCGTGAAAATACTCCAGACACACGGGGCACATCATCAGCCGCTCGCGTTCCTCTTTCTCATGGTCCTGGGCTCGCTTTGTCGCACTACTTGCATCTTCATCGATCGCTGCTGCTTCGGCTTCAAAAATCCCCCCACGGCGTGAGCGTTTCCTCTGCTGACTGTTCGGTGTTTCCTGCTGTTTGTTCTTCTCTACGTTTTCGTTCTCGGCTTCTGCTCTTCTGGGGCTACTGCGACTTCGTTTCTGCGGAAGGCTGTGCGGCGGTGGGGTCATCAAGTTTGCATCAGTGCCTGGTGTCCCCATCAAGGGGCGACAGCCCGTCCGCGTAAACGCCGGGCTGCCGGCGATGGTCACGGCCGATCTCCCAAAGCCTGCAGCAGCCACCGACGCGTTGGTCAGCACCGCTCGTCGAGGCGAGCGTCGCGGTGACGGCATCACAGCCGTCCGACGGTGCGCCGGCGCCGGCGAGGGCGTAGCCGAGCGCGTCTGCGCCTTGACCACGATCCGCGAGTGCGAATCCTCCGGGAACTGAACCAGCAGCCGCACGCACTGCCTCATGGCCGAGGCCAGCACCACCTCGTCGCCGTCCTGCAGCTCTCGGTGGCCTCCGCACGGGATGTCCACGCCGTTCACGGCCGTGCCGTTCATGGTCTCCAGGTCGTAGATGAGCCAGCGGCGCTTGCCACGCGCGCCGCCGCTCGGCAGCGTGTCCGTGAGCGGGACGATGCCCACGTGGCGCTTGCTCACGGTGCGCGTCTCGTCGGACGTGGGGGTGCTCACCTCGCAGCCGCGGCTGCGGCCCACGCAGAAGGAGGCCGCGAACTCCCACGAGCCCATGCGCAGCATGTTGAAGTGGCGATCGACGTAGACAGGGTCTGCGAGACTTGGTACCAATGTAGAGAGGGTCTCTGTAAACTGAAAAGCGGGGCGAGAACTGGCTGCGGCGGGGAGCGCGACGTGCTTGGGCCGACGTGGCGCGGTCCGTACGATGCGCACGCGCTGGGGGGTGACGGAGAGCTGCACCGCGATGCCGAGTGCCGGTGCGGGGCTGCGCGCAGAGCGTCGAGGGGCGTGCGGACAGGCGCCGACGCTTTGGCGGTACTCGAAGTCGGTGGCGGAGCGGAAACTGATCGCTTTTTGGCCAATCATACGTCGGAATTGCTGCGATTGGCAGAAACGCACGCAGGTTGCAGTGAGCGGGGATTGATGTACCGTGACCCGGGTACATGTTGACATGTTGACTGGTCGGGCATTCAGTGACGAATTGCTGGCTATCGCTCTGTGGGAGGTGCAAAGTATTGTCCCCGCCAAGTTTGCCTCGGCCGGC
Source organism: Phytophthora fragariaefolia (assembly GCA_030267785.1). NCBI lineage: Eukaryota > Oomycota > Peronosporomycetes > Peronosporales > Peronosporaceae > Phytophthora > Phytophthora fragariaefolia. The sequence continues at coordinate 97,653 of BSXT01000374.1, read as the reverse complement.
ATGCTTGATCAGAGGGATCACGTATGCCTGCGCGGGGGATTTCGCTCCCCAGTGATCTTATCAACCCGCAGGGGAAAAGAAGGGAGGGCAAGTGACCTGCCGCGCCAAGCCGCCGCCAGGGCCCAGACCGCGTCTCGCCGCCGCCAGCTCCAGCCCGCGGCCTCTTCCCCGCACTCTCGTCCGTCCCTCCGCCTGCCACCTCCGCAGCTGCGCAGCGCCGTCGAAGCCGAAGCAGCAGAAGAAAAGATCTCGGCCATGAGCGGCAAGAACATGATCTCGCTGGAGGAAGGATGGGACCAGGAGATCAAGCCCAAGGCCATCGACGTGCTGCTGGACATCCTGGACAAGGGCTTCGACCAGGTGAAGGTGTCGCCCTTCCCGCCCAACGCCTTCATGCCCATCTACACGACGTGCTACAACATGTGCACGCAGCGCTCGCCGTACAACTTCTCGGAGCAGCTCTACGACCGCCACGGACAGACCTTCGACACGTACCTGGAGCAGAAGGTGCTGCCCAGCCTCGAGCAGGCCCACGACGAGTTCTTCCTGCAGGAACTGGTCAAGCGCTGGACCAACCACAAGCTCATGATGAAGTGGATGACCCGCTTCTTCATGTACCTGGACCGCTACTACGTCAAGCACCACTCGCTGCCGACGCTGGACGACGCCGGCCTGCAGAGCTTCGACCGCATGGTCTTCCAGAAGGTCAAGGTGCGCGTCAAGGACGCCATGATCGAGCTCATCGAGAAGGAGCGCAACGGAGAGATCATCGACACGACGCTCATGCGCAACTGCGTCGAGATCTTCGAGGTCATGGGCATGAAGTCGCTCGACGTGTACCAGAGCTGCCTAGAGACAGACCTCGTGGCGACCAGCGCCACGTACTATGAACGCAAGTCCAAGGGATGGCTCAGTGAGGACTCGACGCCCGTGTACCTCCAGAAGGTCGAGGAGGCGCTACAGAGCGAGCGCGCCCGCGTGAACACGTATCTGCACAAGACGACAGAGCCAAAGCTTGTCAAGAGGCTGGAGAGCGTCTTGCTGGAGGCCGCCCAGAAGGAGCTCATTGAGAGGGAAAACTCGGGTGTCATTGCTCTCCTGAAGAATGACAAGCTGGAGGATTTGGCGCGGATGTACCGCCTGTTTGCGCGTCTTAAGAACGGACTGGAGCCCATTGCCGACCTGGTGCAACAGCACATTACGGCTGTGGGGAACGACATTGTGGCGAAGCGCGCCAATGCCGTGGCCTCGGGCAACGTGCGCGATCCTAGCTCGGATCCGACGTTTATCAAGGACATTCTTGCTATCCACGATAAGTTCCGGGGTATCGTGAACGAGCAGTTTGCGGGCAATTCGCTGTTCCAGAAGGCACTGAAGGAGGCATTTGTGGAATTTGTGAACAAGGATGTCGGTCCCGACAGCTCGGCGAAACTGATGAGTACGTTCTGCGACCGTATCCTGAAGACTGGTGGCGAAAAGCTCAGTGACGAGCAGGTGGAAGACTACTTGGAGAAGGTGGTGTTCGTGTTTTCATACCTTACGGACAAGGATCTCTTCGCTGAAATTTACCGTAATCAGTTAGCTAAGCGTTTACTCAACCAGCGATCTGCGTCTGCCGATGCTGAGGTGCTTATGATCGGAAAGCTTAAGCTGCGATGTGGTGCTCAATTCACGGGTAAGATGGAAGGTATGATGAATGATCTGGCCATTGGCAGTGACCATCATCAGGAATTCGAGGCATTTTTGAAGAAGCAGCGCGAGAGTGATTCGAATGAGGCTGCTTTGAACCTTGAGTTCAGCGTTCAGGTTTTGACAACTGGTTACTGGCCGTCATACCGCATCCTGGAAGTCACTATGCCGCCGCTAATGGTTCGATGCATGAACCTCTTCAAGGTCTATTACGACTCGAAAACGAGCCATCGTCGCTTGCAGTGGGTGCATTCGCTTGGTAACGCAACGATCCGCGCCAACTTTCCCAAGAAGAAATGGTACGACCTGCAGGTGACTACGCTTCAGGCCGTGGCATTGCTTTTGTTCAACGAAGGCGAGGGTGCACTTTCGTTTGAGGCCGTGCGCGAGTCGCTGAACTTGACCGTGGATGTGGTAAAGCGTATCATGCACTCGTTGTCGTGCGGCAAGTATAAGCTGTTGACCAAGACGCCTGCCGGTAAGACAATCTCGATCAGCGACCAGTTTGCCGTGAACCAGACGTTTGCCTCGCCGATGCGCAAGCTGCGCATTCCCATGGCTTCTCTGGAGGAAAGCCACAGCCAGAAGAATGTGGAGGAGGACCGCAGCATAGCCATAGAAGCCGCGATCGTGCGTATCATGAAGGCCCGTAAAACCCTGCAGCACCAGCAGCTTATCTCGGAGGTGCTGAGCCAACTGGCGTTCTTCAAGCCGAATTTGAAGGTCATCAAGCGCCGTATCGAGGCTCTTATCGACCGTGAGTACCTTGAACGCGACCCTGATCAAGCCAACACGTACCGCTACCTTGCATAAGCTTCTTGCGATTGTAGTGGTCCCCAGCAAGGCGCAACGAAGAACAGGATTTAGTTCGATTTATGGCGCAATAAAGGTGTCGTTGGTTATACATCCATTCGTTGACCTAATCGGATAGTAGGGAGCACAAACTGCATGCAAGGAATTTTATGGTGTGTCTATAAAGTGGCTGCCTGCTTGTATTACAGTGTGGAATGCATCTACTTTTTGAAGAATCTGTTGAGCGCCGTGGGTGCGCTCTCGGCCTTCTCACTCCACTCGCGCTGCTGTTCATGCCGCTCTTGGCGTTTCTGCTTGTTGGCTAGCTGCTCGCGGAATTGCTGTTTCTGTGCGTCGACGACGTTCTGCTGCTTCTTGCGCAGTCGTCGAGACGGACGGTTCTTACCGCGCATTTTCTTCTTTGGCTTCTTGGCGCTGTCATCTCCGTTCGCACGCTGCATCTGGTAGATCTTCTTCTCCTGCTCCTCGGCCGGGTCCATGTCAACGCGACCGATGGCGTTCGGGTCGAGCGTGATCATCTCCGGGCGGATCTTCTCCAGCAGCGAGCGCACCTCAGACTCGTCACGCTGCTTATGGTTCTCGTACGGGTTAGCCTCGTACGTGTCGAAGTTAGGCTCACCGGAGCCAGGAATCACTACGGAGTTGAAACCCTTCGCATGACCGACACCCAGCACATCTTCAAACGGACGGAAGGACAGCGAGCTAACCAACGAGCCCGGCACCTGGTAGGTCATGTATGGCCGGATGGGCGAGCCCGACGAGAATGCGCTTTTCAGTACGTGTACATTCGGCCCGAAGCCCACTGCCACAAGCCCGCGCTGGCTCACGCTCATGGTGTTGGCGGCAGCCGTCAGGTAGTAGCTGTTCAATTCCTGGTATTTGCGCAGGTCGAACACCTTGACCTTTCTGTCGGCACCAGCGGTGACAAGATACTTTCCGCTTGAGTCAATTCCGAGGGAACGAACTGTAAAAAACACAAGCAAACGCCCAGCAATGTAAGCTACATGCGTGATGACAACACACCATCAGAAAGAAACAACGTACTCGGTCCCTGGTGGCACTGCATCTTGACGACAGCGTCCGACATGTTCGGCGTCCAGAGCGTCACGATGCCGCTCGCGTGGCCAAGGTTGACCACGGCATTCCACGGGTTCAGCGCCATCGTATCACACAGCCCCTGTTTGGTACGGTGCGTGGAGACCTGCTTGCCCTCCGTCACGTCGTGGTAGCTCAGCAGGCCGTTGCCGCTCACCGTCGAGAGGAGGAAGTGGTAGGGCAGGAACTCCATCTTGCGCGGCTCCGGGATCGTGCGGATGCAGTGCGCCTCTGCGCCCGTGTTGTCGTAAATGTACACGTGCTTCTTCTGCGCCGCGGCGAAGAGCGAGTCGTTGTGCAGGAAGCTGACGTCGCGCACCAGGTCGTTAGCCTGGAACTCGCACGTGAGCTTCATGCGCAGCGCGTCCATCATGGCCAGGTGGCCCTTCTGGCTGCCGAGCAGCATGTTGCGTCCGTTGCGCGTGTAGCGCACGCGGTACGAGCCGTAGTCGGGCAGGTCGAGGCCGAAGATCTTGCGCGCCGTGTTGAGGTCCACGTTGGCCGCGAGCTGCTTCTGCGTGAACTTGTACGTCTTCTCGAGGCCCTCGGCCTCCAGGAAGCCGACCTGGTCGGGCAGCAGGATCTCGGTCTTGGCGGCGGACTCGGCCGCCAGCTTGTGCTTCTCGTGCGCGCGCAGCAGCGAGCCCCGGAGCTTCTTGTCGCGGATGTTGCGGATGCGGTGCTGCGAGAGGTTGCCGCCGCGCGCGTACTTGGCCGCGTGCTTCACGGGCTTCGTCTTCTCCTTGCGCGGCTGCTGCGCCGCCTGGCCCAGGCGCTTGGGCGCGTCGCGCACGACGCGCTCCACGTCCTCGCGCTCCGAGCCGCTGCCGTGCTGCTGGTCCGCCATGCTCCGGGTTGCTACTGGTCGAGTCGAAATGGCTGGCCAAAAGCTGAGCGCACGGGAGGGGCGTCTATTGGGGGGGCGCAGGGGGCTTCTATTGAGGAGGATTCAGATCTGGACGCGAGTCAGAAATAGAACCGGGCTCTGACGCGCCAGATGGCGGTTGGCGCTTCCAAATGCGTGGGACTGGGACGGTGTCGCACCGAGAGCCTTGCTCGGAGCCTGCAATGCCGCCATGGGCGTTTGCTGCGCAGCGCGGTGTTTTCAGTCCCAATGGGACGTTTGGCTACCTCCAGACCCGAGTTGGGCACTGCCAGCTAACTATGAGCTTATTACTACTAGGTACATGTTCATGTATCGGTTAACTGCCGGGGACGTTTCGTCCACCAGAAAGGAAGGAGCCAGATGCGGTCAATCAGGTGCCACTGTCGAAAAGCCTTCTCTTTGCGGGCCACAGCGCCCGCTCGGCGCCATCTTTTCGACACACTACACTCGCCGCAAACAACGGCCCGCACCCGTGCGCAGCCTTCTCCGTCCCGCAAAGAGCAGGGCACTCGACCTCGTCACATCGCTCGCCCACTCACTATATCAACCGCGCGAGACGCGCGCCATTGCACTCGTCCGCGGTCTCATGCGGGTGCGTGCGCGGCGGCCCGAGGCGGCAGCGCTGCTGCTGCTGCTGCTGATGCTCTGCGCGTCGCCCACTGCGGCGGCCGAAGGTGCGTGCACGCGGACCCCGCGGCGTGCGCTGCGCCGAGCTGACGACCGGATGACCTTGTGGCGAGCAGAAGCGGAGGCGCTGGACCCCGTCGCAGCGCTCGAGCGGCACGTGGTCGAGCTCGAGTTCGAGCGCATGAACAGGTTGGCGCGCGGGGACGTGGCGGGCGACGGGCGCTCGCCGGTGCTGCAGGACTCGCAGGGGGCGAAGCTGCTTCTGCAGCTGCTGGACGGCCAGGGAAGCGCCAGCTCGGCGGGCAGCGATGGAGACGCCGAGAGCGTCGAGTTCTCGCAGACGCAGTCCGAGGACTGCAGCCGGACCAGCGGTGGCGACGCGGTGGCAGGTTCAGCGACGGACGGCGCGGCGTTGGACATTACGCTGGGGGTGCACGTGTCGGTCGGGCCGACTGATGTCGCCGTGGGGTCGGCCGGGGATGACGTCTCGGTGGGGTCGGGATCGGCTGGACTGGACGTTTCAGTAGGCTCTGGCGGCCTTGGAGCCACGGTGGGGTCAGGTTCGACTGTTGGGCTGGGAGTGTACGTTGGCTCTGGAGGACTCGACGCCACGGTTGGCTCGGGTAGTGTGGATGTCGCCGTGGGATCGGGATCGGCTGAACTAGGGGCGTACGTTGGATCCGGCGGCCTTGATGCTACGGTGGGGTCGGGTGGTGTGGATGTCTCCGTGGGATCGGGATCGGCTGAACTAGGGGCGTACGTTGGATCCGGCGGTCTTGATGCCACGGTGGGTTCCGGTGGCTTGGATGTCGCCGTAGGATCGGGATCGGCTGGACTAGGTGCGCACGATGGATCCGGCGGTCTTGATGCTACGGTGGGATCACATGGCTTGGACGTCTCGGTCGGTTCAGGAAGTGTTGGTGCTATCGTCGGATCGAGTGATGTCGATGTCACAATTCGCCATCATGACATCCCTGCTGATGCCAGCTCCAGGGATGTTGATGTTACTGTTGGATCTAGTGGTGCTCACGTCGGTAGTGTCAGCTCATCGGGAAGCGATGTATCAAAGAGCTCTCACCGCATTCACGTGGCTACTAGCTCGTTGGATATTGAAACAACGCTCGGCTCTCATGATAAAGAGTCTACTGCTAACTCATTAGGTGCCAACACCCCAGTTGATTCGGATGTCATCCAAAGTGCTACCGCCCCTTCAGATGGTTTCAATGGTATTCAAGTCGTGGGGAGCTCTACTGATGAAATGTCTTCGGCAGCGAAGACTACATCTTCGTTTTCTGAGGAACGGTCAATTATCATTCAAGAGACGACAGCACCAAGCTCAATCACGGAAACCCCGACCGATGGAACTCCTTTGTTTGCAGTATCGAGTAACTTGACTGCCTCGACGGGAGAAACGGCGGTGCCAACGGAAGCATTGCCGTCTGCAAACTCAACAACACTGGGATCGCACAGTGGGTCGGAAGAGGTTGTCAAGGTTTTCTCACTCACAGCAAGTAACAGTTCGTCGAGCGAGTCAGAATCTGGGAGTAATAACTGGGTTCGTCACTGTCTTCTTGTTTCGCTGACATTACGCTATTTAACTAACTAATGTTGTGGTGCGATGTTTTATTTAGTGGAGTGGCAGCGGGGAGTATGTACCATATAAGTCTACATATTGCCGATGTAAGGCAACGGAGTGTCAGAACGAATATCCCGGAGAGTCTAGCGGCTCGACGTGCGAAAGCAAGCTTTCTGACGGTTCTTGCCCATCGGGATACAAGACTTGTGTATCAACAGATTCCTACAAGGTCTCAACATCGACAGTAACACCCAACAGCGTCGCAGAAGCAACATTCACACTGCTGGCTGCGGACATTATTGGGGCATTTTACAATTTGGGAGAGGAAGACCCTATTACCCGTAAAAGCAAATGGTGGGTTACCATCTCACTCCCGAGCGGGTGGAGATTTGTGGCTTGGGAAAACACGGTGGTAAACGTGACGCTGCGGGATGACAACAATGAGACTGTCACTGCTCATCGTGTGCACAGCTGCGCCGATGTGACAAATAGCAAGAACTGTGACAGTGATTCCCACCGTTATGGGTTTGTCAGTGTCATGGATCTTCTTGACGGACGCGAGGATTTGATGACATCAAGCTCTGGAGGACCGGTGTCGTTCGTGCTATCCAGAAGTATCGTCACAGGCACTAGTGCCTCTGGTAACTCTGTCGGCGTGAGTGTTTCGCTATCGTACGAAACCTCAGCTGGAACGCTGAAATCTGCAGCTACTTCCCGACGTACACGAGAACTTACGATGATTACATCGGGGTCAAGCATCACCACTACCTCGGCAGAAGATTTGAGTGCTCTAACGCTAGCTACAATGGCGTTACCTCCTGTCCGAAAGGGACGCCTTGATTCATCGCTATTGTGGATGGAAGAAGATACCAAAATTATGATGCTGTCTTTTTCCACGTCAACTATCGTTGGCCCCAATTCAGACAACCCAAAGGTGTGTGCCAACTTGCGCTCATCGTATTGTACGAGCAAAGGACGTGAACCTGTTGCTACTGTAAGCTTTGGGACGTCTGCGGAGGCCTCATATGTCCAAGGCGGAAACCCATTCTTGAACCTATACGCTGACCCGGGTGAAACCAATCTGAATATCGAGAGCGACAATACTACTTACTTCTGCGTGACCGACCTACTTCCTTCGGGTGTCAAAACAAACGACACGTGGGAGATCCGAACGTCCTTCACCTTCCAAATCCAGGTAACCAATGTGGCATGGACGGGTAACGAGGATCAGGAAGACGATTATACGAGTGGATTCCGCTTGCCTCCGCTGAGCGAAATCGTTCTCATGGACGATAATGATGTGATGGGGAGCGATTGCGCTCAGACATTGGTGCATACGAAGACATGTACGCAGACTAACCATTTACTCTATTGTGTATGTGATAATTGACAATGATGGTGTGTTTTAATGGTGCAGACTCCAAATACACGCTTAGTGTGTACAGCGTTATGTCGATCACATTTTTCGCGGTCGCTTTGGCTGGTGCTATCCTAGTTACTCGAATGGTATTGTGCTGTATTTCTCGGCAAATACGATGGTTGTCACTAACGAGGCACTTGTATGTGTGTATGGTATTTATAGAACGGTATTTCTTTTTCAAGGCCGACGTTCTACAACGATATGACGTCATTGTCAGTAATGATGATCTTTATTCTGTGTATCGTTGGCAACGCCATTTGGATCAGCGTGTCCACAAAGGCATCATCCGCCAGTGGAACAGACATTTACTACCTGCTCTACGCCATTTCTGTATGCTTTACATGGACGATGATGACCTCGGTGTGCTTTCACTGGGGTACGGTGCTATTCCACGACGTGGGGGCATCAGGGCGTTTGATCGTGTTCATTGTGTATGTGATCATCAACATTGCGTTCTACGCCGTCCAGCTTTTCGGAGTCGTGAGTCTCACCGACTTCTACAAGTGCACGTACGACGATTACCTCAAGAACCCTTTTTACATCATGCGTCTGTGCTCAGATGACTATTGCCCCGACTTGCAGCCTACACAGTGGAAATACGCCGTGAACGACGTTTGTAAAGACGTCAGCTACTCGGACTGGTTCTTTCCACTGCATCAAAGTGCTGAACTGCTCATCTTCCTCACATCTGTGGCATTACTGGTGTTGGGCACTTTCGTGATTCAACGCGGTGTACGCTTAATCGATCAATCAGGCGATATTTTCGACGATCACGTTGTAAAGGTGATGAAGAAATCGTTGATCACGTATCTGGCGGTGATTATGTCGATTGCACTCGTGCTCGGTACATCCTGTATTATGAACTCCATTTTGCACTGGAAGAATTGGAGCATCAATTCCGTGGTGTGGTATATATTCTCTGTTTGGCTTCCGACACTCGTGCCTCCAATTGGTTTCTTGCTACTACAGTGGAATCCACGGCTCCATGGTATGAATTGGAACCCCTCGTTGCACGTCAAGGACCCGCAATTGCTTCACCGCACCATGTCGAGCATTTCTGATAAGGTTGAAAGTGGGAAGTATGCTCTGGATGCCACTGGACTGAGTGACGGCTGGGCTGGTATCCTGCGTTTCCCTGACACAGAGTACAACCCCATTGGCCAGGAGAGTGTGGATGGCACACAAAATGTTCTTGCGCTCGCCATCCAGCTCGTGTCGCCAATTCCTCTTACGCATGCGTGCTTCGTTGAGCTATACGTAGCGGAGAACACTTCTTCTGAGCCTGGAGAGAATGATGTTACTGGTGCTGATTACTACGAAGATCTCCCAATGCTGAGTTACCGCCGTTCTTCAATTAGCACGTTCATCGAAACTGGACTGCATCAAGAGGGTCTTCTTAGCCGTCGTAGCCATTCATTGTCACTGCTTGGCGGTGGTGCCTTACCCACCCCTCTGCCGGTCTCCAATCCAGGGGCGAAGTGGTCACGTGTGGGCTTCACAGAGACGGTTTTGCCGACTTTGGTGACAGGCAACTACGAGAACGGAGGGACCGTGACGCAAATCGCTACGTTTTTGTCCGTTCTCCAAATACCGGTGATGCCTGCCAACCCACTTCTTCGTTTTGTCGTGTACGAAATCCCGGAGAAGGTGTCCACTCCATCGTCTGACGGTGACCTGCGCGACTCCCGCCAACTGATGCGTGCATCTTCCCGACAGCTTGATGAACGCGCTAGAATTGCGCGAGTATCTGGTATGGGTATGGCGCCTCCTTCGCGCCCCAAGGTGTTTTGCGAATTCTCTTGTGCGTGTGATGATATGCTAGCGTCAGACGAAGTAAACTTAATGGCCCGCCAAGTTTCGTATCGCAACCGTTCGCCTATCCCGACAGTACTCAGTGATGGCACTGGTACCGAGTCACCAAATGTTGCGGCTGCAACCGGAACTACCATCCCTGAAGTGGACCCTTCGGTGCCACGCTTGCGGGTCAAATCCATGACGGTTTCCCCACGGCAGCTTAAGGAGAACTCAGGATTCTACATTACGAAGAGTTTTCAGTTTGCTGAAGGAGATGAAATGGTGATTGAAGACATGGTTGAAAGTCCACTGACAAACGAACTGCCACGACAATATCTGGAATTGCTGGTTTCTGAGCGTGCAGAAGATCTTGTCCGCGCACAGGCTGACGCTGCAGACTTCGAGGCAAGGGTAAAGAGTGGCCTTGTGGGTAACCTTTACGACAACCTCATTGAGCAGATTCAAGGTGAAAATGATCAAAACGTGGTTCAAACATGGCTGAACGACCGCGTTCAGCAGCGTAAAATGTATGTTGAAGCTCTACGTGAGTGCCATCAGTTATGTATTGACCGTGCGGAGGAGGGACTCAACTTCAAGGCTAGTACCGAAAAGAAGAGCCTCGTGTTACGATTTTTGCCTATTAACCTGCATGTGCAAGATATGTGGGTAGGACCAACGGCTGACCTGCGTTCGCAACGATCAAGACGAACATCACCCAACGTAAAGGTTTATCCAACGGTAACTGCGGGCGCTTTCGCTGCCCACTGCTTTAAGTTCCGTCACAACGGAAGCATTCTGAGTTTGCGAGCCACGCTTCAGAAGCGGACGTTGTCGCGCGCGCAGAGTGACGTGTCAGAAAAGAGCGGCACCGAAATGGTAGACTGGAGCAATTCGGACATCCGTTCCGCGGACGAGACGCGGTGGCACCTCACGACGCGATTCGATATGTGCCTGTCACAGGCGCTGACAACGTTGGTTACTTCTTTCTGTCGTCAGCTTGAGTACTCTTTGCAGCACCCAACGGACCGCACCTTCCTGCACACGATTGAGTCCATCGGCTTCTTGTTCCAGGTCGAATCACTGCTGTCTACACAGGGCAAGGAAATCGGAATGCTGGAGGATTTCTCAGCAGCGGTTGACGCACTCAAGCACGTCACCTTCGTACTTGACACATCGCCGCCAGCGCACCTCCCTTCAACGTTGCTAAACCTCCACATGAAAAACACACCACTCCCTGGTGTTGTTTCAGTGCGCTTGAGCAAGGGGTCCGCCAAGGGGACTTACACCGTGGCAGTTGGTGTGCGCTGCTCTGAGTACATTCGAGATTCAATCCCGTTCACAATCCGGTCTGGAGGTGTAATTTCCGTCACGCCAGTGATCTTCACACAAGGCATCAATGAGATGCAGACTTTGGCCAACAACGCTAGTAGCAAGAAGACAACCCTGCAGGATATCATCAACCGCAAAAGCTTCTTCGTGTTGACGCGTTACGTTGAAAAGTACAAGCAGCTCGCGGCTCAAAGGGTACGTCGCATGTTTCCCCCCGTTTGTCTTGAAATCGCTGACCTTGTATTAATTTTTTGTTGCTTTAGCCGGACGCGGTGCCCACGCCAATGAGAACGATCACGCCTCTCCTGGAATCACTAGAGGGGCGTATTGCTACAGCGAGCAAACGGCAAGTGGTGAAGTCGAAACATCCGAAGATTATTCAGGAAAGCTCGCATTTATGCAGACTGCTTGGCGCTGGCCGTGTGACATCGTGTAAGAGTGCGAAGGACCGCACGGGTATGTCGGTTACCCTCGAGCAAGTGCGTCTGCTTACCGAGAACCATGGCTTGCCGGAGGAGTTCGCAGTGCGTACAGTGTCAACAATGCGCAGCAACGGCGTGCGACTGGAGAACGCACTCAAGAACACGGGAAAACGCCAGTACGCCTTCAACGCATTACAACGCTCGCTACTCCCTGATGAATACAAGTGCCCTGAGGGCACTTACGGTCGTGGCAACGTGAGTTAGGACGTGTTGCATTCCCTAACTCACGAGTACGCCGCGCACTCTTGATATTACGGCGACTGTCGTAAATGCTGTTATTATTTGTGGCTGAATACAATTTTGAAGAACATTCTCAAAGCATTCACAGTCTTGTCGTGACCAGATTGAAAATTGCCACATCTCTCTTTCTCAAAATATGAGTGCATAGATTTGTAAACTTTGGCGACTACACTATAGCGAGCAGAAACCAGCACAACAGCCAGCAGCGATTACCTCGTAGATCCACAGCAAAAGCACATCATCTACATGTAGTTGGTCCGTAATGGCTTGTATTTGATCCGTGTCTCGGCAATCAGCACCGGTACATCTCTCACCTTCTCTGGGCTCGTTAACAATTCACTGGTGAGCGAGTCGATGTCGATATTCAACTGTGGTTGAATAATTGGGGAGGTACTTAAGTAAGTGGAAAGGATTCATTATTTTAATAATGATCAGCTTCATGGAGGCATTTAACCAAAACTATATAGAAGTATTTCGTACGAACACACTGTAACGACATTAAATTTGTTTTGTTTTTAACACAAAACGTTTGTTTTTAAACATAAACGTTTATAAAAACAACCTTAATGTCGTTACAGTGTGCTCGTACAAAACTGTGCTCGTACAGTTTTGTTGCGGTTTAAATGTCTCCACGAAGCTGATCCATCGCACAATGGGGAGATTTCACTCCAATGAATGCAAGAGAAGCAGCGGTTTTACAGAGAACGATGCTGCTGGGACGAGGCATTCTTGTTTTTTGCTTGTCTTGGGCTCGTCCTACCGGTATTCTCAAATTGGTGGCAAAGCTCAAACGATGGATAACGGTAACATGACAAGAGCCTCTGCTCTTCCGCTACGACCTTTGCTGACTGATTCAAGTCTTACCGATCAAGATCGTTGCCAACTCCGCTATATGGAACGCAAACTGCTTGAAAGCATCGGGGAGCATTCAGAAGAACTGGCGGATCTCACATCCAACAAGTTCGATGCTGCCACGGATGACTTAAATGACATGTACAAACACGTTTGCTACCCCCGCGAAGCACTTTTGGACGGTCTATGTTTGGACGAGCTAGAGTCTGCTGTGGAAAAGCAGTCAAAATCACTATCTAGAACGGACATCACCAAGGTTTATTTGTATTTAGATTGAGGTATAGAAAATCGTTCTAAGCTATTTGTTGTTGTTGTTGTTGTTGTTTACTTGTCGCTATCAGTTTAAGGCACCAGACTTGATCAGCGCGAGCAACAAAGAATGTCTTACTAACTCAGACAAGTTTGACTGGGGCACTCTGGGAATTGCAGTTGGGTCGTGCTTCCAGTCGCTCCCCGAGACCAGTATTTTGTAAGTTATTCTACTGGGAGTTACCAACGAATGAGAACGTAGCCTGCGACTTAAGGACTCTTCTAGGTTTGGTCTAATGGATACAAAGATGTGTGAGAAGAAGCAAAGAAAATCCCCACGCCGTATAGTGAAAGACGTCGGTGCCCAAGAAGCAAAACTGAAACCATACATTAGCAAGGTGAGTTTCAACGGTAGATAAATCGCTGTGGTGAGTAATATCGTGACACGCTGAACGCAGTTCTTGCTTTGATTAGGCAAATGAGGTTAAGGGTGTCCTTGCGCGACGGTTAAAACTTCTCGAGACTGCTGTGGCGAGTGAACCCGAGGGAAGAGTATCGCTATTCGATACAACGCTGGATGCTAAAAGCTTCGAACAGGTAAGTCATTTCGCAAGGTTTTGGTCGTTGCATTGATTCCTGATTGTTCGATCGTTTCCTGTCAGACTGTGGAAAATTTATTTGACACATCATTTTTGGTGCACCAGGGCGTGTTGGGCATCGGCGTGGAAGAAGATACAGGGATACCTTTTCTTAGTGAGCGGATACTTTCCTGGACAGACACAAGTTTTGTCAAGTTGCTAACGCAGTGTTCAATGATTTTAGGATGTTTGAATTTAGCGCGAACGATTACTGAAGATGCCTTTCCGAACGAGCAATGCATAATCAGTCTCACACCTACCCAGTGGGAAGAACTCGTCAGCGCATGCGGCCGCGAAGAGCCTTTGGTTGGCCACCGCTCTTAATTGCAGACCAGTTGTATGTATGAGCGAGGAATTATTGGAGAAGTATGGTGAAAACTTTTTAATTCGATAGTTACTTCGAAGTAACAATGAAGTGCCTTCGGCGAAATGAACACATATTTTCGAGATGGCAAGGTAGACGAAGAAAGAACACAACGACGAGCTCATGAAAAAAAATCCTCAATTTATTGAGGATTGGTCGAGAAACAACCAAATGCTTGAACAGCTCTTCGTGTCCAGGATTACGAAGGTAGCATACAAAAAGGGAAGTTGAAACTTGCTTTTACAAATGAGAAGTGCATCATGTAGCGACAGTACGATAGACACCTCAATTTCGTAACTTCAACAAGCACAAGATGGAACATATTTTTTTAAAGCAATCATACTTTGAAAAGTACTTACTTCGAAGTACTTCAGTACATGTACCCAAAGGAATCATGCCGAAGCTCTTGGCAGCAGCGCATGCACTAGGGCTTCCTTTGCATTGGACTTCGCCTCCTTGGTAACGTTTGCGGCCGATGGCCCAGGTACTGTATCGCCAAATTCGTTTTGGATATTAAGACACTTCGTGGAACTACATGTACTTACTTAAGTATTAACTATGCTGGAGGTGAAACCATTCAAAACGTCGCACATAGCATTGCAGCTGACAAAAAGGCGGTAGATTTTAAATGAGGTGAAATAAAACCTCAACCATCTCGAGGTTTTTCACGGCAAATGTGTCGCGTGGCGGCAAATTTGTTGGTCTCCAGTAACGAGAGAGAAGCGCAGCGACGCTAGCTGCTCCCCCCCACGCGAGACCCCGAGAGAAAGAGAGAAAGAGAGAGAGAGACGAGATGCCCACCGACATCGAGCGTATCGTGGACCGCAAGCTCATCAAGCAGCGCGTGCATTACTATGTGGTGTGGAGGGGCTTCGGGGAGGAGAACAACACCTGGTACCAAGTCCCGCGTAACCCGGAGTTACCCTCGCGTACTCATCCTCTCTAACGCATTATTGCAATATCACATTACGTCCAATGCAGGGAGAGCCGCATCGACCTCATGGCCGACGGTTACTCGGACGTCATCAAGCGCTTCGAAGAGCGTGCGTTGCATTAGGCGAGCGCCTTGGCATTAAGGACGTTGACGTTGACTGTTACTTTCTATTGTGATTATTGCTGCAGAACGCAAGAAGGAGTCGGAAAACTCGACGCCTCGCGGCCGCAGCCCCGGCCGCTCCACGTCCAAGAGCCCGCGCAAGAGCAAGAGCCCTGCACGCAGCTCGAGCCGCCCAAGGGGACGCCGCAGTCGCTCTCGCAGCGCCTCCGTGAACAGGAAGCTGCCGGAGAATAACAACGACGAGGAGAAGGATGCGAAGCTGAAGGAGATCACTTCTCCGAACGCCAGGACCTCGCGGCGACGCAAGACCCCCAGCAACAACGAGAACCACGGCGATGCCAATGGCGCTGCGAAGGAGACGCCTCGTCGCCGCTCCACCCGGAAACAGGTGACGGAGGCGTCGGCGACGCAGTTTGTGTCCCGTTTGGATGAGCAGAAGGCGGACCAGGCCACGGATGAGGAGGATGACTCGGTTCTGCTGCGGTCGACTATTGCGGCGTTGACCCCGCAGGTCCGTGAGATGGCTCCACCTGCCCCGCTGGCAGCAGAAACAAATGTGCAGAAGAAGACCATGACTCTTTCGTACGAGGAGGACGACGAGGCGGGCGTTTTGTTGAAGACGCAAAATGCGAAGGACACTTCAGCCTCAGATTCTAGCGCAACGGCTAGCTCGGTGCATGAACACACCGGCCGCGAGCAGGCTGGTGTGATTACCAAGATGGTGGAGAATGGATATGTTGCGTCGATCCTAAGTGTGGCGGCGGTGTTAGGCTCTCTCGTTGCTAGCCAGATGCTGCCTCGTGACAGTGAACACGAAACCGATCTGTGGCGGAGATGGTTGCCGTTCCTTACGCCTGTGGTAGCGCTGCTTCTGTTCTTTCACCAGAAGGATGCACGTGCTTCAGCGAAGTGGGTGGCGACTGGTCTGGCTTGGCGTGCTGCTGCGGAGTTGCTGCTGTTGATTGGTGCTACGCCTCGCGAATTCGAAACAATGGTCGCTTGTTCGGCTGCCGTTGCCAATCTGTCGCTGCTCGTGGCGCTGGCGTCCATTCTTCGCTATGGCGAGCACGTGCCGTCCAAGTCTACGCTAGCGTTGCTTGTGTTCGGTGTGCTGGCGCTTTTCCTTTCGGACAGGTGGGTTATGATTCGAGAACCTTGGGGTATCTTCGGTTGGTCTAACTTGCTTCTTGCTCTGTAGTTGGGTGGTTTCAACCGAAAACTCGGAGTTAGAATCACGTGTTATCCTCATGTCTGTGGCTGTTGTAAGTACTTTGATCCCGCTAATGATGATTGGTGGCGAAATCCGGACTGACTGAATTGCGTGCTTGGAATTGTTTTAATAGCTGACGATCGCACTATCGCCAATGCCAACGTTGTCCTCGGAGGATGATGATTAGGAAGGATAGGGCACCTCAGCCCCAATCGCTCGCAGCTGTAATTAGGATTTCTTGTTTTTGCGCTGTCATTCGGACGTAGTGCTGTCGCTACTATATGAACTTTATGATCCCCGCTGTCGCCGGCAGGCTGTGTTGGATGTCGTTGCGCTCAAGCTCAGAATGCGTGACGAAATGTTTTGTATTTTAACCGACCTAGAAGTCCAGGTGGACTACTGAAGCGCCAAATGGAGAGTCTTGATCAGCAGCTGCTGGCTTTGGACGCTCACTACCGAGTCGACATCACCTTCGTGGTGCACTAGCTCTCGAATGACCTCAATTGTCAATGCTGAGGTAGTTTGAGCCCCATGCATCCGGTGCTCAGGTCGCGAGACATACTCCTTCATCGTCTTGTAGAGAAGCGTTTGGCGCATGAGAGATTCGAGCTTTTCCTCGTTAACACCAGCAGCCGACTCGGCTGCTAAATTGTCCCACAGCTCGCCATCATCGACGATACATGCTCTCCACACATTCCCACGCATCTCTTCGTACTCCTCCGTGAGAGGGTCGGTAGCAAGCGTCTCCAACGCTTCAAGAGCCATTAGGAAAATGTTGATCCTGTTGTACGTAGCACCAAAGACAAATGAGTGGGTGTTAGTGTACAGCGCTCATCCAGCCTCCTTAAGTGCAATTAATCTGCCACAGTACCTCATCGGGTCATCCTTATCAGCAGACAGAGCGGACGTCAAGCAGGCGTGAACTAACTCTTCAGGCGTGAGAGGCTGTGAGTTGATAGGTTCCTTCAATGGCAACTGCAGTAAAAGCTCCTGAAGCTTGCCGCGGATAAGCTCATGATTGATTTCCTGAACCCTTTCAGGGTGGGACAGACTGGGGGAAGCGAACGCAGCAATCTTAGCAATGCTAGCCATGGTCTTTCGCTTAGGCAACGAGCGCCGCTCACTCTTTGTCTCTCGTAGGGCAAGAGTCGCCACCTGGTCATACCGTTCAATTGAGATTGCTGTCAGCCATCGGTACTTCCTCAAATGCTCTCGGCTCTTCATAAACTTGTGCAGCGAGGGCGCAAAAATTTGAGAGTGGGCTAACAGGTACGCCATCATAGTCGGTGAGGCCGCATTAGTGCATTGGCTTCCTTGCGCCCACGGGTTTCGAACCTCACCATTGTACCAGCGGAAAATAAAGTCATCAAACCCTTCGTATTTCTTGCAGTACGCCTCCAATCTCTTCGACGCGGGGCTCTTTGGCAGCTTACCAAGAACGCAGTCAAGCTTGGATAAATTTTCCGAATCTTCAACAAAGACTAGATAGACCATGCCTTCGAAGTAGGAGTATTTCTCGCAGAGCTCGACACTTTTGTTAAAAAGTTCGGCTCGCTTTCGCGTCAAAAAACCATCCTGTTCAAAGTCAACTGCGATGTCACTTTCTTGCGATGGAGTCTGTGTCGAAATGTAAACCAGTGGATTCAGCGTCACTCGCTTGGTAAACGTTTCTTCCTTGCGGAGCTCATCAGCTTCACCACTCGAAGCAAGCGGAATAAATTGTGCGTAATCGTCAAGCAAAACGGTTCCCAACCTCCGGATTTGATCGGTTAGCTCAAAGATTTCATCGTATTGCCACCGAATCTGCTTGCTGGGCGAGTTCGACTGTGAGTATCCAGCAAGTACGGACAGTCTAGAGATTTGAGTAGCCAAAACCTCACGGACATCGCGCGTAAATGCCCAGCTTCCAGTTGCTGCAAATCCGGCAGGAGAGCTCTGGACAGGAGTGCAAAGCATACTCAGCATTGCGCAGCCACTTTCAAGTAAGGCATACAGATATGTCGGGTCACTTTCTCCAATGGAGGTCGAAAGGTATTGTACTTCATCACCCAAATGAAGAAAGAGCTCTGCGATCTTGCTTACTTCACAATAAAACACGTCAAAGGAATTGTAACCCGCGAGACGGAGCTGCTCTTTCTGGTAGCCACGTTTCTCGACAGTTTTTTCAATCGCGTGCAGAAGGAATTTCCCTGTCAATCGCTGCTGAATCTTTTCCACCTCTGTGGAGGCTTCATCATCTGGTTCACCCGAAGACAAAATTGATGCCTGGAATTTGCTAAGGGCAATTGCAGCGTGCAGTTTCTCCTCGTTCTCACTGAGGCAGCGTTTTAACTCACTAGAACGTTCGATAAACTCCCATACGGACGAACAACGGCGCTGCAAGAACTCCATGAACGTTGCGTGACGATTCCTTTTTTCTTCCAGCTGATAGCGCACCAATTTCGGAGTAACTGAAGACACATCAGTATCATTCCTCTGCGCATCGGCCTTGGTAGTCGAAACATCATCGCTTGCTTCTTTCTCCCAGCGCAACCCAGAAGATGATTTAGCATCCAGTATCTGGATATCCACCAAGACAGCAGCTTGCGCAACAGTACTAACATCTCTCGCGCTCACACGGAGAGCAGTCGCAGAACTCGGATCATCATGAAAGTGCGTCAAGACCAGGCGAACATAATCCTCCACAGAAAGACTTTCACCGAGAAAGTGAGATGACTCGCTAGTGAAATAGCTGGCTTCTTCACGTCGCCTGCGTGTTCTTTCCACAGATGCTTCAGACGGAGCTGAGGCAGCCAAACGCTCCAATTTTTGCATGTCCGAAGCTGTGGCCACACATATTGATCCACTGGGTGATTTTGGGTCTTCATCCATCAGCAAAAACGACACAGATCCCCTGACGGCATTGTTGTCGAACGAGCTTTGCTCAACGCGAGCTCCAAACGCCAAAGCCAGCCGTCCTCGGGCACCTTGAAGCGGGAAAGCTGCCGATCGGACGCTTGTCTGGCCCACTTGCGGCAGCAAAATAGTACAAAACTGTACAGGTTGCATTTGCGTCCACACTAGATAAAGAGCGCCGCGCGTAATGGGAAAGCTTTCCACCTCGAAAAACTGCTTGCTATACTGCTCATCAAAGGCAGGCTCATAGTCTAGCATGCAAGCCCACTCGAGCTCAGGCGGGGCATCATCGTCAACTGGTCCGAGGGAAAACTGGAACAGGGCGTACTTGACCTTTGCGTTGGTGCCAGCTCGCGACGAGGAGCACACGAACGCCATAAGCAACGCGAAACACGCCTCGTGCACGTACAGCATGGAAACAATATTCACCTTCGCCAGATGGGCCTCCGGGAAACTGTCGCTGAAGTAGCTAATAGCAACGCGAGTGGCGTCAAAGTGCCACTGGGAAACACACGAGCAGTCCATCACATCTCCCGTGCTGAACGTGCGTCGCTCCAGCATGCCGTCCTGGAACAGCACCAGCATGTCGGACGTCTCGTCGGCCTCTCCGCTGCTGCTCCTGGACGCGGCGTCCTGCAGCGCCGACGGCAGCACCCGCAGGTGCTTGATGGGCTGGTTCACGTCGAGCTCTCGTCCATCCGCCCCGGATCTCGAGGCCGTGGACGAGAAGAAAAACTGCGAGACGGACCTGGTGATGCCCGACAAGAAGCCCGCGCTCTGCTTCTCGAAGGCGCGCACGCGGATGCGGCGGTCCTCGAGCGCCACCTCCCACACGTTCCCCTGGTTGCTCCAGCACACGAGGCCCGTGGCGTCGGCGTGGAGCTCGTCGTCCTCGTGCGTGGCCGCGGCCACGACCTCGTTGGGTCCGAGGGGGATCTGCACGCTGAGCGGCACGCTCTCGTACGGGAGCTCGATGTCCTCCCAGAAGAGCACGATGCCGCTCCTGCCCACCGCCAGCAGGCTCAGGCTCTGGCTGTAGAGCGCCAAGAGGCAGACGTGCAGCTCCTCGTCCGGCTCCAGCTCGTCGGGCAGCTGCAGCGCCACCACCTTCCCGCGCTCCTGCTGCCACAGCAGCAGCTTGGAGCGCAGCGGGAACGCCAGGTACGGCACCCACTGGCGCCCGCTGCGGTGCCGCGCCGACGGGACGCACGCGCGGCAGCAGCGCACCATGGCGCGCTGGTGCGGCGGCAGCTGCGGCCACTCGCGGCGCAGCTCGTCCAGCAGCGGCGCGGGCAGAGCGGCGCCCTCGGCGATCGTGCAGCTGCGCGAGTCCACGAGCAGCGCCGCGCTCTCGCCCGCGTCCGCGGCGCCCCCCGCGCGCGGCGCGTACAGCGCGTCCCAGTGCTCGAGTCGCTGGCGCTTGCTGGCGCCCAGCGCGTCGGCGGACAGCAGCCCCGTGCCGCGCTTGGATGGCACCTCCACGTACTTGCGCGCGCGGAACATGGCGGCGATCTCGCTAATGCCCAGTGGTCCAGTGAACGGCTGGGGGGGGCTCTGAAACTGAATAGAAAAACTGTCGGACTTGATATGTTGCTGCATATTGTGTACGAACATTTAAGGGGGGGGAGTTTTTGTGTGTGTGTGTGTTTTTGTTTTGTTTGCTTTATGAGGGGGGGGGGGCACTCTGTTTGAGATGGAGGTCGTCGTCACTGCCAAATAAATACGTCTACAGTGCCTCCCGCGCTCGCAGGAGAGCGCAAAGGATGGATAACTAGCAAAACCCTGCTGAGTAACACATTTGAATCACTGGACTGCTCTGCATGGCGCGTTTTCATCAGAAGCCGAGCGTCGCGCGCTGGTTCCGGTACTCGAGCTCGACGTCGGGTGATGGAGCGTTGGCGGCCTGGTCGGCAGTGCCCGAAGACGACATGTTGCCCGATACGGCGCCGCCGTCGGTCGAGCCGCGGCCTTGGCTCATGAAGTACTGATGCGCGAATGTCAGCATCTTCACCCACTTCATCATCTCGTCGTGGCTCTTCGCAGTCATACGCGTCTGGTGCGTGGGCGAGCAGATCATAAACTCGTTCGGCTTGCCCACCTCCTTGCCGTGAAGGACCTCCAGAGACTTGTGCTTGAGCGGGATCGCGCCACGCGGCTCGCGGTCGCCCTCCCGCTTGTAGTAACGAAGATATCCATCTGGCTCGATATTGCACCACCGTTCGCGAACACCGCGCAGCGACATGTTACCGAAAGTACCCTTCTCGTTCGAGTGAGTTGGGTGCTTTCGCAGAATGCCGCTCATCGCCGGCGGCGAGTCTTCTCGAGGCACTTGGTTCGAATTGGAGTCGTACGACTGGGAAAGCGAACCAATGGATGCGCTGCTGCTGCTTCGAATGGCCAAGTTTGGATCATGTCGCTCCGAGCCACGTTGGCCGTTAGCTGACGGTCTTCCCATTGACATCCTGCCCATTGAGCTTCGAATACCACTAAGCGATGCTCGGGAGCCGCCAGTAGACCTCCGGGGAACATCCTGCAACGTAGGCGGTCCAACGACAGAAGGTCTCAAGTACGATTCCTTCGACTTCACTGACACGTTTAGCGTGCCTTTTGTCAACACTTGGAACTGATCCTGTACAATCTTCATTTCGTCCTTCAACTGCAATCGCCGTTGGCTGAGCTCACTCTTTCGCTCTTCATCCTTCTCGCCTGCTGCCTTTGCAAGTTGAACAACTGTTTCATGCAACTGAGTCTGAAGTTTCGTTAGTTTGTTTTGTAGCCGCATGGTCTCCGATGCACGTTCGTGTGGAGCCTCGTCGATGTTAACTGCATCAATTGATGAATCTGCGTGCTGCAGTGCGACCTTTTTGCCTTCATCAACGTCAAAGAAGACCTGCAGATCGTGTTCCATTCGTTGCATATCGTCCAGTGCCACCTTCAGATCATCCTTTAGGTCAGCTCGTCGGAGAGACAGGTTTTCAGCCTGCTGCTGATCACCACTATTCGTTGCCTTCGCGATACCAGCCACAGTTTCCCGCAGGTTTTTCCGCAGCAAGGCGATCTTATTTTCTAAAAAGATTAACTGTGGTGGACGCTCTCCGCTGATAAACTCGTCCTCACGCTTAACAGCAGCTGTTGCCACGTCCATTTGTTGCTGGAACTGGTTGATCTCCGATTCCACAAACTTCGTTCTCTCCTCCTCTAATTTGATATCTTCCTCAAGATGATCTCGTTGGGCTTTAATCTTCGCAAGTAAACGTTCGCGTGCATCCTCAGCACGGGTATCAATGGATCCTCGTTGCACCATCGAGCCCAAAAATGCTGGCGAGAAAAACTTGATTTCACCTGGTCCAGTCGCCTCCACTTCGAGGTCTCCGTACTCGTCCAATTCCTTCTGCAAAATATCGAGCGTTTCTTCGATTTCAATGCGTGCAGCCTGTAGTTCCTCATTTTCGGCAATGATTTCAGTGACTTCCTTCTCAAGTTCCGTGGTTCGCTGGGTCAACTCTGCCGTTCTCAAGACCTCTGGGGACTCAACTTCCCCAGCCATCTGCTTGTCTAATTGCTCAATCATTTCCTTCAGTGATGCAGCTTCTTGGATCAAGTGCTCACGTTCCGTTTCCATAGCCTCCCGATGTTCCTCCTCTCCTTCAATTTGTGATTCCATGACCTCACATTTTTTCTCCATTTCGAGTCCTTTCAGTCGCATGTGTTGTTTTGTTGATGCCCACACTTGTTTGTGAAGTTCGTACGACACCAAAATTTGGAAATATTCCATTCGACGCGAGTTCTGCATCACTTTTGCTGCGCGGGCCTCCTTCACTTCTTCTGTCTCTTCATGCGGAATCTCTTCTTCGACTCGGCCAACGATGCCTTTGGAGATATCTGCGAACTTGATCCGAACTGGCCGTACCATCCGAGCAAGTAGTTCTAGCACCTCCGAGTATGTGTATCCCGCCAATGATATCCCATTCATCACCGTCACGCGCATATTTACTGCTAAGCGCTTCTCCGGTTTGACACTCCAGTTATAAATCTCTGCTGGGCTTGCCATTCCATTCGGTAACTTGTAAATCTCAGCAATGTGAACTTGAAGGTCCGTGAATTCTGTACCAGGAAGACCAGCTATTTGCTTAAGGTTGAGGCCAAGCCGACCTGGGCCAAACGTTACCTCAATCTCGTGTACCCAGTTGTAGATAACACCGGTTTTCATGGGAGGACGTAACCATTGCGTGTGTCCGTATGGAGATACATAATACGTCTTGCCGTCATTGGTTTTACTCTGCCGAGTAGACCAGCCCTTTGGCAAAGCGAGAATTTCTCCAGATTCCAGCACCTCAACGGACTCACATGGCAGCTTCTTT
Organism: Phytophthora fragariaefolia; assembly: GCA_030267785.1. Lineage (NCBI taxonomy): Eukaryota > Oomycota > Peronosporomycetes > Peronosporales > Peronosporaceae > Phytophthora > Phytophthora fragariaefolia. The sequence continues at coordinate 74,076 of BSXT01000374.1, read as the reverse complement.
CGGATCCGCGCTATTACTTCCTCCAAGTTTGCATCCAGTGGAGCGCTCTTTTCAGCAGATTCTACCACAGCCGTGATGGTCGCATGCTCCCCATCCTCAGCAGCGGCACCATCTAGACTTTTTTCCTCTCCATTTTCTGTCGTCTCTTGTTCGGATTCTTTAGTTTCCGATTCTACTGGTACCGCGTCACTTCCACTCTCTGCGTCTGTGTCAGAGGGACCAATAAGCAGCGCTGGTGCTACAGCCGGAGACGCCAAATCCAGCTCATCGGGAAATTGCAATGCCGTTTCGGGGGTCGCTACTGCCCCGTCGGCAACCAAGCTGCCCTCAATAACTCTATTGGCGGATGCCAGCTGCCCAGCAGCAGGCTCAACGACGTCACTGTCATCAACGAGCAACTCCGGCTCCGCCGTGGGCGTCGAATCACCCACTCCCCCCTCCATTGGCGCGAGGGATACCGGTGCGCTAATGGCCAATAAGTCTGGGAGCTTCGCCGCATCGTCGTCCTCAGCAGCCTGCTCCTCCACCCCCCCTACGGTCTCCGCACCTTGCTCGCTATCACCTACAGCGTCTGGCATTGAGGCTTCCGCACCAGCAGCAGCAACTTCCTCCGCCGGCGGATCTTCCTCCTTCTCTTCAGCCGCACTCGGCTCCTCAACTGCAGCCTCCACTTCCGTCTCCTCGGCAACAGCCTCGCCACTCTCAGTCGTCTCCTCCTCGTCCGGAGTGGACGGCTGCTCCTTGTCCTCAACGTCACCGTCGGTCTCCACTGCGCCTGCATCTTCCTGCACCTCCTCTTCTCCCTCCACAGCTTCAGGAGTCGCTGCATCCGCCTGCTCCGTTGCGTCCGCAGTCTCGCCCCCCTGCTCCTGCTCGACCTTCTCCTCCTGCGCCGGAGAAGCGGCGGGATCCTCCACGACCTGCTCCTGCGCGGCCTCTACGGGCGCGGCCTCCACGGGCGGCGACGCGTTCGGCTCCATCTCTGCTCTGTGCTGGCGCGTCCCTGCGGGGGCGGCGTCGTGGTCCCCTCCGCTCGCGTCCTTGAAAAGCTCAACAAGGCCCTCCCCCTGGCCCGAGCGTGCGACTAAGTACGAATAAGCTTTGTCGCTCACGAAATCCACCCGGACCTTCAAGCCGCGATCTGATCTGATCCTCGGCGGAGCAAATAAGTTTTGAGCTCCCGCGGCGAAGGCGCAAATATAGTCCGCGAGTGTGTGTGTGTGTGTGTGTGTGCTTCTTTTTTTCTCAGCGACTATGGCAGCATAGGACTGCAAGTACAGTAGGTGGGGAGGGCCAGCTTGGGACTGGAAGGCACCGGAGGCTTGCTGAGCCCGTGGGCGGATTCGCAACGTTGGGCTGCTGTTCGTGCGACACACAGTGTTGAAGCCAGATGGATTCCTGATTACGTGTTGCGGCGAGCTCAACTACCTGCAACGGGCACGCGAACCATAGAGGTGGCAGACTTAGACCTGCGGAGCCTCCACGAGGCAGAAGCCGTCGCTGCATTCGCTGCTTTTGGACTGCAGCTCGAGCGTGTGACGGCCGTCCACGACCTTCTCGGGCGAAGCGGCCACGACATGGCGTCGGGCGATGCGCGTCTCGCGGATGAACTCGCACAGCGAGATCTGCGCGAGGTCCTCGAACGACGACTTTTTCTTCGGGCTCTTCAACACCATGATCTTCGTGTTCAGGCGGCGGTTGGCTTCGGCTGAACAAGCAACAAACGTCAGTTTGTTATTGGCTAGAGTGAATAATGAAGCCAGGAACGCACTTCGTGATCGCACGCCATAAAACTGGCACACGCTGTGAATGATCAGGCGGTGAAAGGCGGAGTCCAGTAGTGGCAGAATCAACCTCACGTCCTTCTCGCTCGCACGCATCAGTTCAATCGGGTGCTTTAGCATGCGGAACAGAGGGGCTGCGACTTCCAGCTCGGATGGAACCTCTCTCCACTGCAATCGATTTCGCCAGCCACCTCGTTAGCATGTCGCTAACTTTTATGATTCATCCACATCAGTACCTGAATGAAGTGCAAGACGACGTATTCCACTGCCTCGATAAACGGTGCAAACGTGCTGAATGACCGCAACATCAATGTCCGTGCACGGCGGTCGACACGAGTGAACATTTGCTCAGCCTCTGATATAATGTCATCATCAACAATTTATATTAGCCACTCAATACATCAACTTCAACACAAAGACTCCAATAACTCACCGTTCCATTCGTCTTTGCGCCGATTGCGTGGTGCATGTGGTCGGTTATTCTCGTGTGGTCCCCCTCCCTTCCGGAACTCTGTCTGCAGGTCTTCATTCTGCGGCTCGGCCAGCTTCTGAAAGTTCGATCTGGACTCACGAGTCAGCGAAATGCATCGATACTACAATGAGCCAACTGCACACCTACCTCCACTCGACGTTGATGTCCATGTGCTCCATCAGGTCTTCCAGCCGCGTAGACGCTGCGCGGTTGCCGAAGTGGTGGTCTGCCAGCAGCAACAGCTCTCTTTGCGTCAGTCCGAGTTCCCCCACTCCCTGTCTATTGCTCTCCTCTCCTCACCGTTGAACCAGCGCTGCTGCTTCCGCACACCCACGGGCAACTCGTTGGGCTTGGACAGGTACCCGGCAGAGCGGATCGGGTGGATGTTGATGAGCCGCTTGCTGCGCGCGAGCGGCGACTCGCCGCGCTTCTGCGGCGTGCGCGCGCGGCTGGAGCCGTTTCCGTTGCTGCCGGAGCGCTCCACGCCGGCGATCGTGCTCTTCTTGGCGGCGCCGTCGTCCGTGGCCGCCTCGGTGCGCAGCGGCGCGATGGGTCCCTCGCCCCAGGCCATCTCCAGCTCCAGCTCGCTGCCACAGAGCGAGCTGACCTCCGAGTCGCTTACGTCCGGCGCCTCCGTCGTCAGGTTGATCACGTGCGCCATGGCGTCTACAGCTAAGGAAATGGGTACTTCCGCTGGTGTTGAGCTTCTCGCGGAATGGGGCGTCGCCCAATGAAGAAAAGGCACCATCACTCACGAAATACCCGTCCAATCGCATTGACCCGTCATAATACTGGCTGTATCCATTCTATCCTGGCCGTCTGCTCGGAATTGATTCGCGACCTATCACTACGCAAGATCCCATCCAACAGCATGGTGGTAGACGAATGGGGCGCTCCGCGACCATTTTTTACCACCGATCAAATCGCCCTCTTGGGTTTTGTATTCCAACCAAAAAAGGTCCGACCAAAAGGCGCATACTGAGGCCGAGTGGATTCGCGCTCGTCGACACCGCGGACCGCGTCGTCGCGGTCATTGGGCAATTCGTGCGTCCATCGAGACCTGCAGCATGGCGATGGACCTCACGGCGGAGGACGACGACCTGCTGAGCTACTTCCTGGCGGCCGACGTGGCGGCCGAGCAGCTGCCGCAGCCGCGCGCGGCGGACGCGGGCGCCGCCGAGCAGTTCACGCTGGGCCAGACGGTGCCGCTGGCGCCCGAGCGGACGTTCGGCGGCGAGCTGGCGCCGGCCTCGTCGCCGCCCGCAAGCGGCAGCGGCCAGGCCGCCCCCGCCTTCCAGCAGACGTCGAGCGGCTTCTCCGAGAGCTCCTTGATGCGGCCGGCCGTCCCCGACGACGATGCGGCGTCAGCCACGGGCGCGCTGGACTCGGACGAGAAGCGGCAGCGGCGCTTGGCCAGGAACCGCGAGTCGGCGCGCCAGAGCCGCCGCCGCAAGAAGCAGTACCTGGAGCTGCTGGAGGAGAAGGTCTCGCAGCTGACGGAGAGCATCGACGCCACGCGCGCGAGCCACCTGGACCGCGCGGACGAGGCGCTCAACCAGGTGCGCTCGGACATTCTGCAGAGCCTCGCGGACGACCTCAAGAACGGCGGCTCGGAGGAGGTGAGTTTGACGGGATTCGGAGGTGGTCATGCGCTGGGCTGTTCTGATGCATTTATGTGGCAATGTCCAGAGTGTGCAGGAAAAGATCCGTCAGGGCATCATGCTGATCCAGGGGCGATTCGGACCGAACAGTGTTGTACGTACAAAGGCGATCGACTGTGAGCGCGATGACCTCGCCATGACGCGGTCTTGGTTCACTGCGTTTTTATCTAGGAACGAGTTGCTGTGAAAGACTACAACTTCCGCCAACTGGACAACCTGCTGCTTCCGCCGTACTGCCGATTCCTCCTGTGGCTCAGCATCCAGGACGAATCGTTCTTTGAGGAAGCGAACGGGGTCTCGAAGAATGGAGCAGGTGATGTCCCTGAAAAGAAGAAAACGCCTGTTATGGTGAAGAAAGACACGCTCTGGTCGACGCTGACCAATGACCTAGCGCTTACATATGAACAAGACGAAAAGCTCAAGTCGCTGTACAAGTGAGTTGTCGTGAATGGTACAATCACCAGCAAGTTGGCTTGCTGACCCTCGCATTGATGCTGTTGCAGGTCTGGTGATTCAAAGAGCAGCAAACTAGAGCGCCGGCGGGTGGCAATGGCTACGGTGCGTGTTGGTATATGATTCTTGCCACTCGCTTGTTCTTACCGGTGGCGTGGCGATCCGCAGACATATTTAAGCAAGTTAAAGAAAAGTCTGGAGCAGCGCTCGGAAGCGGTCCAACGACAGACGGAAATGTTGCACTCAATTCTGACGCCGCAGCAGTCTCTCACATATCTGCGGTGGGTGGACGCCAACCAGGATCGCTTGCCCAATTACGTGGACAAGACGCAATCGCTACCGCACACAGCTGCGTCCGACGCAGTGCGGGCCATCCTGAAGAAGGACGACCGTGATCTCACGGTGGAGGATGTCACAACTCTGCTCGGAGAACTCTAACTAGTTCGAGTTCCGCCTGGCTAAATGTACCGTGCCTCGCTACCCGCAAGCCCACGCCAGCCGTGGTGGCCAGACACTTGTCGACTTCGTTTTATCGATAGACGACGTGTTAGATTTAACACTAAGTCAGTAACGATTGTCATATACAGTGTGAACGTCATCCTCTCTCCAATCGCATTTATCGACTCTCATAGCCGTTTAGGATGCAATTAATAATTAGCTTCAAGCCTTATCTTCGCTAGGTATATCCATAGACCAATCACTGGGATGATAGGCGAGGTTTAATTGACGACATCAGTGCGCGTCCATTACTTTTTAATTAAAATCGATACGAGATCGAGGCTGATTGATATGTATGCCAGAACGCGCAACCAAACGATCCACTGGAGGCTGAATATCTTGACTACCCGTTCATCCAGCACCGGTAAGACAAGTGTACGCTAGTCGCGTTTATCCTTCAAAAAGTAAGCAAGTCAAACTCGGCTGCTTGGTAAGTTTCTAAAAAATTGCCGCGTCTTTACTGTAATTAGTCATGAGAAACAGTTTTAGCTTGTAAGTCTCTCTCTGACAGCTTCAGTTCCATTTAAAACGACCTTCGCGTACTGTTGCTGATATCCTATCAACCACACTCAAGACCTTATCGAAGGGAGTGTTTCATTCAGCACGGTACAAGACATCACATCTGCTGCTCGAAACAGCAGACTTGGATTGGCGGTAAAAGAAGACCACTACGTTGCTCTAGGAACGCAAGCAAGAAGTGACTGGGCGGAGTGCTATCCCTACAACGACTCCGGCCAGTCAATTGCTCACTCCTCAATTTCCTACGAAGCGCGTCCCGCTTCGTCCAACTCGACAACCAACCTCATCGACTGCCGCGACAGGATGCACCAAGCAATCAGCACCCAGACTCCGATCAAGCCCGCGGAGGTTCCGTACTGGCACCAGCCCGATGGTTCAGCGTCTCAACCGACCGACGCTGGGAAGGACCTCGAGAGCGAGGACGGATTGACAAGGGGTCAATGGCAAGTCGGATTCTGGGACTGCTTCACGGACCTGATGCCCAACTGCTTCATGGTCACATGCTGCTCGTGCGTTTCGATGGCGCAGATCTCCGCACGCCTCGGGATTACCACCTACTCCAAGGCGTTCGTTATCTGCTTGAGTGTTGTTCTTGCCGAGTTTGTGGTGAGCGGTCTTGCCTCGACTGCGGGCTCCAGCAGCTCGACGGTCCAGACCAGCTACGCTAACGGCGGGACTGCAGTCACCTACTCGACCAATGACGGAAGCGGCGCCGTGCTCGTCTTTCGCGCCATCATGATGCTCGTGCACGTGGTTTTCGCTCTCTTCGTGATGCACCTGCGCAAGTCGACCCGCCAGCGCTTCCAGATCCCGGGGAACTCCCGCAACGACTTCTTCGCGTCGCTGTGCTGCTCGTGCTGTGCTCTGGCTCAGATAGCGACCCACATCAAGAGCTACCAGCCGGGCAGCTGCGACTTCGGCCCGGTGGCGGACACGCTGCCCCCTTACTCGGAGTAAGCACTGCTGAGATGACACCATAGTTCCGTCTTCGTGCGAGGTTGAGGAAAGCCACCACTTATGTTTTGTTGTGTTCAATACACTGTGCATTGAATTGTTTTTATTTGTTTAAACTGGTATGAAGCCACGGCGCGGACCATTATTCTGCTCTGCTTCCACTTGAAGTTGCCCTGCACTTCAACTCAATTTCTCTAAATTTCGGGATTTTCCACCTTCACGGAGGCATCTGATTCCAAAGCGGAAGTGAAGGGCTACGCAGGTCACGCGCAGCATGAAGGTGGCGCTGGGGCTGGCCTCGCTGCTGCTGACCGCCGCCGCCGCCGCAGTCTTCGCCGAGCGCAAGCGCCAGCACGACCTCAAGACGTGCGGCTGCGGGGACGGCGAGTGCTGCAACTCGGTGCGGCCCTCGGAGCGGCGCTACCAGCTGCCGCGCGCGCACGTGGAGCACTGGGACACTCGCAACGGCGAGTGCGACCCCAGCTGGGCCAAGATGGCGCCGGGCGGACCCGCGGATACAGCGGGGGACAAGCCGCGCACCAGCTTCGGCACGCTCATCCTGCTGCGCCACGGCCAGAGCGTGTGGAACCGCAAGCCCGACCGCCCCATGGACCTCTGGCGCTACGCGGGGTCCATCGACATCCCCTTGAGGTGAGGGGAGCTGGCGGGGAGTGGAGGTGAAGTTACTGAAGGGGATTGTGCTGTGACCAGTGCGGTGGGCATGCAGGAGGCATACGAGGCCGGAAAGAGGCTGGAGTACGTCCCGATCGACGTGGTGTTCTGCTCGCAGATGGACCGGGCGCGCACAACCATGTCGTTGGCGTTGAGCGTGCACTCCAGTAAAAAGACCCCCGTGGTGCAGCACCGCTCACCACTGGATAAACCATCCTTTGATGGTGTGAATGACAAGAACCCCTACGACTTTGTAGGTATTATCGTTGTCGGCGGTTGAGCGGTTGAAGTGGCTAACCTGATTGCTTGCAGATCATTCCGGTGTATGTGTCGCCGACGCTGAATGAGCGTAATTTTGGCGACTTGCAGGTTTGTATGCAGCTTGTTCTTCGAGGAGAAATGCTGCATTCTGACCTTTGGGATGGGTGGGAGTGTGAAGGGTGTACCGAGCACGAAACACACGGTGTTGTTCAACAGAGAACACGTGAAGAAGATCCGGAATGACTACTACACTCGGTTCCCTGGAGAGAATGGTGAAAGTTGCGAGGATATTCACAACCGGACCATTCCTTTTTTCAACTCTTTCATACTTCCGCATCTTGCTGCGGGACGCAACGTCTTGGTTTCTTCGCACGGTTTCGTCATCCGAACACTCATTAAGTACCTAGACGACATGGATGCTCGGGAGTTCAACGAGCAGATGAAGCTGGAGAAGACAGCACCAGATAAATGTCTTCTGCTCGCCCCAACAGGTATCGATAACTTCTGACATACATCGCGGCGATATACTAACGACCAAGTCTGTGCTGCTGCTCAGGTGTACCACTCATGTATAAATACGAGAAGGGCAAATTCACGAAGCTCGCACAGACACGCCGCGACCGCGCCGAGAGTTTAAGTCGAAGCATCGCACCGTACTAAGACAGTTTGGTGCAAGGTTTGAGTTTTGAGTGGTAGCTTGCTGAGATTTTCTAAGGGGATAGAATGCATCCTTCTTTAACGAATCAGTGACGGAGGCATGTTAGCTGCATTTTCGTCCGAGGACAGAAGAGTGGTGTTCAATTTAATCACCAGCGCGACGAAAGATCTAGGTCGGGTTGCTCGTTTGCATTAATGCGGGCATCCTCGTGCTTCTGCATCATTGGCTCTGTTTTCTATCTCCTATCTGCTGGTGACGGTGGAGTTGAGCTGCGTGCTAGGTATCGAACACTTTATGCTTCTCCGGCAGCCTCCTTCAACCGACTCACCAGTTCCGCCTTCAAGCCCTTGATGGACAGACCAAGCTTTTTCAGCTCCTCCCGTAGGATTGACACGGTCATTTGATCAATCGGCTTCGGCGGTGTGTATGATACAGCTGCCTGTTCCTCACTTGCCTCCTCCATTTCCACATCCGCTGTGACCAGTTCTTTCTTCGTTACCTCCATTGGCTCAGGCTGGGCAGGCTTCTTCGGCGACTCCACCTTGACCGGTGCGGCGCGGGGTGGCGGCGGAGGAGGTGTCGCGTTCACTACGGGGGCCGCCTGCTGGTGTGTGATGGAAACCTGCTTCATCGCTTGCGTTGACTCAGCCACACTTTCACCGTGGGCCTCTTTCAAGGCTCGTTGCCCCACGACCGAGTTGAAAAACGCCGTAGCAGCTTCGCGGTCCTACCCAACAAAAACACCGATCAGTGATCAGTGAAAACGTCCACCTTCATTAAGCACACATAGGACGACGTACACGAGGACGGATGCGCTGGAAGTCGAGCACGTGTAGCTGCGGCAGCTTGTGGATGACGTACTCGCGGTAGTACTTGCGCTTCGTCACGGGGTTCCCGGTCAGCGAGAGCGTGTCCAGCTTGGTGAAGCAGGCGAGGTGGTCCACCTCCGATAGCTGTGAGATGCGGTTTCCCGTGAGCATGAGAAACTCCAGGTTGGCGATGGCATCCGCCAGGTTCTCCTGGATCTTGGACACGTGGTTGTTGTGCAGCAGCAGCATGCGCAGCCTCCGCAGCCGCGGGAAGTTCTCGAGCTTCTTGATCTCGTTGTCCGAGAGGTCAATGCAGTCGAAGCCATCCTGCAAGCAGACGAGCGTCAGACCTCGTGTTTATTCTCTCCTCAGCCAGCCAGCCACGGGCTCAGCTACCTGAGTGACGCCCAAGTTCTCCACCGCGGGGGCCTTGTAACCTGCGAGTTCGTCAGTATGCGGTCCACAGAGGCGAGGCAGCAGGCGGGGAGGTACCTCGGAGGCTCAGCTCGCGCTCGCGCAGCGGGTTGATGGACACCTGCGCGCGTAGAATCACGTCCGCCGTCAGCCGCATCGCGCCGGGTTCTCCTTGCTATGTCTGGTTGCGTGGCGCAGCGGTGCGATTGGATAAAATACAGACTTCTCGGTTGTGATATTACGTACAAGAATAACATGGATATGCACAAAAATGCATTTAAAAAAGCCTTTTTGTTTTGTTTAAAACATTGCCCCCTTTGGAGCCAAGTGCAGGTTGTCACCTTGAAGGAATATAGAGGTTATAGATATTGTAACTACCTATTTTATATGGTAGATATTTTATGTCTGGGATTTTATACCACAGCAACGCTCTAAACGTGGATAGATTACACTCCTATAGTTCGGCTGCTAAGAGGCTCGAGCACTTCGAGGCATGACGCCAAGCTCGATGTCATCGTAGGAGTCGTCTGTAATGGGCTCCTTCGGTCTAGAGAGGGACAGCGTGAGGTTGCGCAGACTACTGGGTTTGTTAGCCTTGGCACTGGGGATGTCGTCCGCGTCGGCGTCGACCAGATCGGCATCGTCCGTGTTAATGCCCACATCACTCGATAATTCTGCGGCTCCGTGCGATCGTCGGTGCTCCCGTCTGATTCGGATCATTTCAGGGGTATGCACGAAGAAGAAGACGCCGACGCAAAAAAGCGCGATGATGTGGGCGCTCACGAGGTTTGGGAAGAAGCACGTGTCGTGATTGCGGTCCGACGGGTACGCATAGGCCCAGAAGTCGTACATGACGAAGATCGGCAGCGCCGTCCGCGAGATGCCCCAAATGATGTACGTGGTGTAGATGGAGCGCATATAGTTTTTCGAGTCCTGGCGATCTCTGGCGTCCATGAAGCCGCGCACATTCAGCGGCAGTGTCGCGAGCTCGACCAGCAAGAAGAGCAACAGGCCGAATTGGCACGCCGCGCAGCAGGAAATAAAGTTGTTGATAAAGTACGGGACCCTGCAGGTGCAAAAAACATATATATCAGTAGGGGTAGCGTAGCTTCACCGGGAGAATCGATCCAGCACGTACACTGCGACGATGTGGTGGATGATAAAGACCCATTGCATCGGCACCGGCCAGATGATGATGATGATGAGGTCGCACAGGAAGTAGCCGATCGCTGCGATACACGGCACAAGTCAGCACAACTTGCACGCCGCCTCCCTACACCACCGCAACCGTACCGATGGAGAAGATAAAGCTCGCGGCGCGAAGCGACGACATGGGCATGAACCCATCAGCCCAGCTGATGTCCGCCAGCGCGTAGGCCACGCCGATCACGACCAGCACCGCGTGGATGGTCGAGTTCACTCTGTGAGCACAGCGGGAGAAACTGCGTGAGACCTGGCCGTCTTCCTCGCCACCTGTGTCCCAGCTGCGCACCTGGAGCACCAGTCGGCCTTCTGCGCCGCCGAGAAGCTCGAGAACTCGGGCACGCGGCGGCTGGACAGGTACCACGACAGCCCAAAGTTGGCCCAGAAGAGCGTGAAGGCGATGCCCGCCACCAGCGCGTTCTCGCCGAGGCGCACGCTGCGCTCCTCCTCCAGCAGCTCGTCACCGCCGTCGTACCAGCCCATACGGCGCTCCTATTAGTGCACTGAGTCCCTGCTGTCTGGCGCGGCGCAGAAGAGAAGATGACGGCAGCGCAGCAGGTCAGAATCCAGGTCCGCGCTTGTGCCGCTTGGGGGCACAAACTTGTCTCCGGTATGACGCCCTCTCCTTTTGTGAAGGGAGATGGGACACGCCACGACACGGCGACGATTGGCCGTATATCGGACGCGAGCGCCTCACGATTGGCGGATAATCGAGGTTAAACACTGTATCCGAACGGCGCCCGGCTCTGCGCGAGGGATCGTCGGGACGTGGAGGCACAAATCCGAGTGCAAAGCGGACTCACATACAACCGCCTAGTCATCCTAGCCGTAAAAGCGACTGCTAAAACGCCGCGCTAATTCAGAGCGTGACCCCGAGCCGGGCGAGCAGGTCATCATCATCGGCGTCCTCGCGCTGCTGCGCCTGGGCCGGCGCGGCGCTGCCCGCGGTCGGCGCCGCCCACGCCGGAGCCTGCAGACCGGCGGCCTCGCCCCATCCGCTTTGCGTCTTGCCGGCCGTCGTCACCTCGGGCCACAGCGCGGCGACCGGCGGCTCCTCGATCTTGTTGGCGCGTTCCGCCGGTGCCGCGGCCTTGACCACCCAGCCGGAAGCCGCAGGCGTTAGGCCTGGCGGCGGCCGCAGCACGCGCGACGTCGCTGGCTGCGGCTGGAAGCCGGGCGGCACGCTGGTTGACGGCGCCGCGGGGGCGCGCAGGCTGCTGCTCTGCGGCAGCGCCGACGTGCTGCTTCGACGCGGTCGCTGCTGCTGCTGCTGCGGCCTCTTGCCGGCGCGTGCAGGCGTTGAAGCCCGCGGATTGCGACGCCCGGCAGAAGAGTGGGACGATGTCGCCGGAGCTGAAGCGCAGGAGCTTGAGCTCTCGTCGCAAGACGAGCGCCGACGGATGACCGTGTAGCCTGCGGCGTCCGCCTCGTCGTCGGGGTCTGGAGCAGCGGCGGCGGCCTTGTCGGAGCGCTGGTTCGGGTGCCGGTACTTGGGTTTTCCTGCACTTTCCCCGGAGCGGAACTGATGCTTCTGGCGTCCGCTGTGGCGCTTGATAACGTAGCCGCCGGGCTCTTCCTTCACCTGGCCGGAGCTCTCCAGCGCCTCGCGCATGGAGCTGAACAGCGGACGCCGGTTCGGCGGCGCTGCATTTTCCATGTCTCCCGGCTCGGCAGTTGGCGTTAATGCGGAAGTCAGCTCGCTGATGTCTTGATGCTCGCTGGCAGCGTCTGCGTTCGCTGCGTCCGCGTCTGCCATCGCTGCGTCCGCGTCCTCGTCCTTCAGCACCAGCGCGCTAAGCTGCTCCGACAGGATGGCGGCGCCGCTTTCGGCTGATGGTGGGCTTGCTGCAGTGTCTGCCATCCCGGTTTCGAAGTGAACCCGAGGCTTCGCCGGGCACAAAACCCGTTTGATGCCTTTCTCCCACGTGGGAGTCGGCGAGAACAAAACGAGAAAGTCGCGTCGAGCGCAGGAACTTAACGGTGGCATCTCCAGCATTGCCGATTTTGCGGTTAGCTTTTCATCTTTGAGCTCGTCGCGAGCACCGAAGTCTGTCAATCCAAGCGACGCATTGAAGCGTCATCGCTCTCATAGGCCGAGTTGCCTCTTCGAAGGGCAGAATTATTGTGGCTGCTTGGGACGAGCGCTGTGAGAATTTCATGTCGACTCATGCGGCCAGCAATAAAAAGCGATCCGAAGGTGCTGTGTCAGATTGGCTGCGACAGCGCGTGGAGATGTGTATGTACGTGGAGAAACTGGACTTCGAGCGAGAGCAAGATCCCAGCTTCGTGTGCGACTCCTACCGGAAGATAAAGTGGGTGCGTGAAAAGCAGCGTAGACGTCTCGAAGCGATTCAGCAACAGCAAAACAACAATGAAAGCCATGAGAATGCAGAAAGTAGTGGTTCGAACCAAGCTACCGAGCCAATGTTAACTGCAGCAGAAGACCATGAGAGCGGTGAGCCAGAAGGATCGTGTGAGAGCGCTACCGAAGCCAGCAACGATCCGCTTGATATTCTCGTAGGGGACGTGCTTCGAGGATTCAACGTGACCGTGACCTGCCGTGGTGCTCTGCCTGCCCGAGGGTCAGATCCCCTCGAAGCTGTCTCGATACCGTGCATTCGCGAGGGCAACTCACTTACATTGTGTTCCTCTCCCGGAATTCGCGACCAGCTCGTCGTATTTGGTGGTCGTGTACTTCGCGACACCTCTGTGTTGCTCCCTCGTGCAGTTCGAGCGGACCCGATGCAATATGAGCGAGTACGGTACACATATTCCAATAGCGTCTACAGCTTTGACATCTTGTCGAATACGTGGAGCCGTCACGAGTGCTCTGGACGAGAACCTCGCGAGCGCAGTGATCACTCCGCGCTTTTCATGGCACCTCTCCACGTTTTGATTTTCGGAGGGCGTGGGCGCAACGGTCTAGTGTTCCGAGACCTCTTTGCTCTCTCTATTGAGTGTTGGCATTGGACCCAGCTCGATACGTCGGCGACGCCATACGAACGGTACTGGCATGGGTGGTGCATTGAGTTCGACACGGAGGAGCCTTGGCAGAAAGAACCGAGCATCTTCCTGTTCGGCGGGAAATCTGACACACTCGTCTACAGCGACTTACACCAACTACAGACCACGCGCTTGAAGCGCTTGCTAGCTGACGAAGAAAAGCACGAGCGCAAGTACTCCAATGATGACGGGGATACTACAGTGCGTCGGGAGGAGCGACGAGTGAGTGACGCAGCTCAACTATTGATGAAGGAGCGAGAGCAAATGCGACTTCCGAATTGGTTTATCCCAAACACAGTGGGGAAGCCTCCTTCAGCTCGCTTTGGTATGCAAGTCGTTGCTTTGGACAACGAGCAGCTCGCGGTGGTCGGTGGGTGGCGCATTTCAAAAATCAGGAGTGGTTATGCGAGGAAGAACCGCTCGCTAGACGTTCACATTCTGGACTTGACTACACTCGTGTGGTCGACGCCAAAGCTCTCGACGCTAGTGAGTGCGCAGCCGTACGTCCCTAGTGAGCGTCTATTGTTTGAGTGTTTTTACGCGCACCAGACGCTCGTGCTCTTCGGAGGATACACGTATACATCTAACGGCGAGACGGAGTCGTACACCGCTTGCGAGGATGCGTCTACCGTGCTATACAAGCTGGACGTGAGCCGCATGATTTGGCGCCGGCAGCGGTTCGGACACAGCGACGAAGCCGCCGACCCGGAGGCACCGGCAGTGGCGCTGCCTCAAGCGCACTCACACAGCAGCTGCAACGCGGTGCTCAACAGCCGGGCCTTCACATGCTCGTCGGAACCAAGCAGGCTGCAGCTGCAGGTCACCGCGCTTGACGTTCACGCGCCGCGGCGGACGTGACCTTGGGTCGTTCATCCCGCGTCGATGCCGAGAAAGGATTTACTACGAGCAGTCGTAAATCATAACACTGGTATTCAGTCTCGCCCCGCCGCCCGGTAGCAGCCAGAGTTCAATTGTACATATTTGAGAATATCCCCCCCAAAAGATCACTAAGCTTATTCTGGACATCAAGAAGAAGCACGCAACATCGCACGTTAGCTTGCTCGCCACGTAGTAATACTGCGGTAGTATCCTGCGAACCCGCTCCGCTGCACCCACTTGGTCTTCTAGTGCTATTCAAACGTAGGCCGGTAAGCGAGGAAAACTGCATTGCTGCGCTGTGGTCTTGAGTCAATAGCAACAGCTCGTCACGGAGATCAGTGCGGATAATACCGGCAATACCGAGCAACAGCGGCATCTGCACAAGCGGTGCAACGCCGTGGCAACGCGGGCCCTTAACAGAGACCTCAGTTCCAGCGCGGTGCGTTACCGGCCTCCCTGCGTCTAGAGCTCGCTCAAGCGCTCAACCAGGAGGCGTGCGCGCCTACTCGCTCTCCATCGCCTCTTGCCCCCCATCGCGCCCGCGATCCGCGTCCTGCGTGGCCACAAGAGCGTTGCGGATCTTGCACGGTCGCTGATCGCTGCAGCATCAGGACGTGCCAGCCACAAGAATGGCTGGCCCGTCTTTTGCGCCAATCAGGTCGATGCGCAAACGCTTCAATCTGGTGTACCAGTTGTGTGTGACATGCCCGCCTTACAAACTGCAAGTCACCCTGTTTGCCCAATCACCTGCATCAACATGTCGTTCTGGTGTGGTGGTCTGCCGCCGACGCTCAGATCCGGAATTCGCTCGCAGCTCCCGCCCCTCCCGCCATGCTCCGAGCCCGCCAGCTCACGCGCGCGCTGCGCGCCGCCTCGAGGCCCTCGCAGCAGACGCGCCGCGCCTTCTCGTCCGCCGCGCGGGGCCTGCAGACGCCCGCGGCCGCGGCGCTGGACCAGGCGCGCGAGCTGTCCACCGCCAAGGTGCAGGACGAGCACAAGCGCGCGCCGCCCAAGACCACCGACAAGTTCATCGGCAAGACCGGCGCCGAGATCTTCCACGAGACGCTGGCCGAGCTGGGCGTGGACTGCGTGTTCGGCTACCCCGGCGGCGCCATCCTGCCCGTGTTCGACGCCATCCACGAGAGCAAGCACTTCGACTTCATCCTCACGCGCCACGAGCAGGGCGCCGGCCACATGGCGCAGGGCTACGCCCGCGCCACGGGCAAGCCCGGCGTCGTGCTGGTCACCTCCGGCCCGGGCGCCACCAACACCGTCACGCCGCTGCAGGACGCGCTCATGGACGGCACCCCCATCGTGGTCTTCAGTGGCCAGGTGGCCACCCAGGTGCTGGGCACGGACGCCTTCCAGGAGGCCGACGTGCTGGGCATCACCCGCCCGTGCACCAAGTGGAACGTGCAGGTGCGCGACGTGCGCGACCTGGCGCGTAACATCCGCGAGGCCTTCCACATCGCCACCACGGGCCGCCCCGGCCCCGTGCTCGTGGACCTCCCCAAGGACATCACTGCCGGCCTTTGCAGGAGCCCCGTGGTCACGGAGCCGCAGCTGCTCGGCTACTACGGTGAGAAGAAGATCGAGGGCAACCGCGTCAACCAGGACGCCAACCTGGCCGCCGCCGTCAAGATGATCAATAAGGCCAAGAAGCCGCTGATCTTCGCTGGCGCCGGCGCCCAGCACGCCAGCAAGGAGCTCCGTGCCCTTGCTCGCCAGGCCAACATCCCCGTTACCACATCGCTCCAGGGCATGGGCGCTTTCGACGAGCGTGACCCGCTCAGTCTGCACATGCTGGGCATGCACGGCTCCGTGTACGCCAACAAGGCCATGCAGGACGCCGACTGCATCATCACGCTTGGTGCCCGCTTTGACGACCGTGTGACGGGCCGTGTGCCCGACTTCGCTCGCGAGGCTCGTCGTGCCTCCGCCGAGGGTCGTGGTGGCATCATCCACTTCGAGATCACGGGCAAGCAGGTGGGCAAGATCGTGCCTGCTGACATTGCCGTGCTTGGTGACACCAAGTACAACCTGCAGCAGATCCTCCCCAAGGTGGAGACCAAGCCGCGTACTGAATGGCACAAGAAGCTTCAGGGATGGAAGACCAGGTATCCCTTCCGCTACCGCCCGGCCGCCCCGGACGCACCGATGAAGGCTCAGCGTGTTATTGAGGAGCTGTACAGACAGACTAAGGGTCGCGATGACGTCCTGATCACGACCGGTGTGGGTCAGCACCAGATGTGGGCCGCGCAATTCTACCGGTGGTCACACCCGAACACACTGATCACTTCCGGTGGTCTGGGTACGATGGGCTTCGGTCTACCGTCCGCTATTGGCGCCAAGATGGCCAAGCCCGACTCGATCGTTGTGGACATTGACGGCGACGCCAGCTTCTCGATGACGCTGTGCGAGATGGCCACCGCTGCTGAGTTCAACATTGGCGTGAAGGTGCTCCTGTTGAACAACAACTTCCAGGGCATGGTCAAGCAGTGGCAGGACCTGTTCTACGAGGAACGCTACTCTGGCACCAAGATGAAGAACCCGGACTTTGTCAAGTTCGCGGAGGCCATGAACTGCGAAGCCTTCCGCTGCGACAAGGAGGACACGCTGGAGGAGGACATGGCCCGGTTCCTCGCTGCTGAGCGCCCCATCTTAGGTGAGTTTATGGTCGAGAAGAACGAGCACTGCTACCCCATGGTGGGCGCAGGTCGCTCGCTGGACGAAATGATTATCGGCGACTTCGACGACTGCCCGGGCACGACCTCGGTCTAGGCTCAGTCAGTCTGCTAGGCGAACGAGAGCAAGCATGTTAGCTAACCCGTTGAAGATAAGCAAAGAGTTCATCCTTGTAGCGAAAGGCTGTGGCAAGTGCATGTTCCGTGATATCGACACGACCCCCTCCCCCGTTGAACAGCGGCATCCAGTCTACTCCACGCCCGCCGCTCAGTTCTCCAGCAGCGGCACGAGCTCGCTCTTGGCATGCAGCGCCATCACGGCGTCGCAGCCGCCGATGTGCTTGCCGTTGATGAAGACGTTGGGCACCGTGCGCTGGCCCGTGAGCTCCAGCAGCAGCGCCTGGATGGCGGCCCCGTCGTCCCTCGTGTCTAGCTCCACGACCTCGAACTTGGCGTCCAGCACGTCCAGCGTGCCCTTGACGCGCGCGCAGTACGGGCAGTGGGTCTTGGAGAACACGAGCACCTTCTCCTGGGCGATGGCGTCCTGCGGTCGACGTTTCAGCGACTCCGCTGCAGCCAATTGGATCCGCGCGAGCGGCGCGGCGCACGCACCGTGATCGAGGCCTTGGACGCCTCCACGTGGAGTGCGCGCGCGGGCGCGAGGCGCGAGGAGCGCGCGGCGACGGACAAGATGCGGCGGGCGGCGAACATGCTGCTCTCGAGATCAGAATTGGAAATGAGGGGGGCCCAGCTACGTACTCATTATGGGAGTGTGCCCGCAGGAGGGGTCGACATACTTCACTCAAGAGTGCAAACGGTCTCTGGAAACAGTTTGATTTAGTTGCAATCCAAGCCGAATGCATTATCTACGGTTATTAGATTATATGGGGGGGACGACAACTGATCTGCACGACTGTACTGTTATTCATTGGCTTGACAGCGACGACCATGGCGGACGATGCGCTGGCGAAGCTCCGCGCGCGCATGGCGCAGCCGCCCAAGGACTGGGTGGACGTGGTGATGGTGGCGGTGCTCAAGGACCCCTTTTTCTACGGCGCGCTGGGCTTCGGCGTGTTCCTGGCGCTGGCGGCCATGGCGCTCTTCGCCACCAAAGTGCTGCTGGACCAGATCGCGGCCGAGGAGCGGCTCAAGCAGCGGCAGCAAGACAAGAAGAAGCAGTAGGACGACGCACAGTTGCCTTTGCCATCTCTGCCTACACTCTAAAGCCGACGGGTCGGACGACCCATGCGTGCACTTGAATTCTATCCGCGACGTTCCTCTGGGCACTACTCGCTGCGACCTCGTTCTTGTCCATGAGCCTTACGGGGCCGGGAACACCGCCACGGGGAAGTGCGGGTGGATGGAGAAGTCGAACTCCATCTGCGTCTTGGACGGCGGTGAAGCCTTCTTCGCCTTGCTGCCCGCTGCGTGTTGGCTGCGCTGTGCGAGGCGGACGCAGTTCGAGATGGACACCTTGAGCAGCGACTGAAGCTCGAAGCCGCGGACTATCCCCTTGCCAGCGTCGGTCACGATGGTGTTGATGCCTTCGTCGTCGTTCAAAAGCGCCTCGGCGTGTGCACGAGCTACCTTGAAGCACTCTTCTACTGACTTGTAGATGAGCTCCAGTTCGTACGGAGAGAAGTCGCTGTTCTTACTGAAGTCCTCGTAGGTCAGCGCGGCGGGAAAGTGGAGCTTCTGGAATGCCGCGAAGCGACGCTGGAAACGGATCGTATGTGTGCTGTACATGGGCGGCTTCACCTGTACTAAACCCTCACGCTCCAGAGCGTTGAAGAGCTGGAAGTAGGCGCGCATCAGACTACGTAGCATCTCGGTGTACTTGACCTCTCGCAAGAATCGTGCCTTGGTGAGGTCGACGGGCTCGCGTACACTCTCTGGCGTTTCAGTATTGGAGGGCGCGGTAGCAGCATTATGGTGCTTCTTATGTTTTGCCTTGCCCTTCTTGGATGACTTTGCCGAAGATGATGACGACGTTGAAGATGTTTCCGACAGAGGCGGAGCGGGTGTGGCACTCGTCTCGTCCGTTTGTTGCTCCTGCGAGGGTTGCCCATGACGGTGTGCCGATGGCATGATCTCCTTCATCTTTTCTACGAAAGTCCAAGTTACGCTCAGATTTTGGAGGCGCGAGCCTTCCAGGTAATCCAAGTACCTATCCAACGCACACACAAATATTAGATTACAACAACTGAAGCTAATCCACACAGAAACACCGTTCGTACCAGTAGATCGTTGCAAACTCGGATGGCGAGTAAAGCTCTAGCTCCAGCCCCAGCACCACATAGTGGAGCATCAGTTGAACTGACTCCTCGAGGGACCATGCTGTGAAATATCGCGGGTATGCCGCTTTCTGCACCAACACGTTTACATCTTCAGATAGGAATTTTGTCGACCACGGCTAAAAGATAAGACGTACCGGAATATTCATCTCCGTGGTGAACCTTTCATCTACTGCAGTAGCCTCTGCCTGAAGTATGCTCCATTCATCCAATAAATATTCAATCCTGGCGCGCTGTCGCGACCGATTGTGCAAGTACACTTTGAGCGATTCGTAGACAGTTTCGATACACCGGGAGGAGTACAACACTCCCTCTTGTGTTGAAAGCAGCACTGAGGGCACACCATTCATCACCATGGATGCTGACAGCCAATCCATGAAATTGTACTTGGCGTAAATCTTACTGTCAGCGTACAAGAAGAGCTGTATACCAACATTGCGAGTTGAATAATGTCAGTAACTTAGCAAGCAACGAAGGTAGTACCCAACCGCAAGGACTTACCAGGACGTAAGAGCGTGCAACAATGGTAGGTTGCTGTCGGGAAAATTCGACCAAGAAGATACGTAGGTCTTCCATGCACGTCCATTCAGGTGGAGAGCAACCAATCACCATTTCTTCTAACACCTTCTGCGTCTGAACTATTGCCTCGTCAACTGACGGGATCTTAACATCACGAGGCGGTGATCCAGACAATAACAGACGACTGATGCTGGGGTCGAAACCAAAAGACTTTCCACTGAAGCACTCCGGGTTCAGCTCCAATCGTTCAGTAGCCATTCCTTGGACCAGCTCGTATGCACGGTGAAAACCTTCCCTGGCCTGCTTCAAATCTAATGTCCCCTCTGCCAAGCCCAGACCAGCATACGTCGCAAGCAGCTCTCTTCGAAGTTGAACACGGCGAATGAATGCTTCACACAGAGAGGCACCAACACGAGCGTTTGGGTATAGCAGCTCATAGGTAGAAGCACCGGCACCTTCAGAATTATTTGTAACAGGCGCGCTTGCCTTCTTGCCATGCTTCTTCTTTGATGATTTCTTTGAAGACGCCGCCTTGTGCTGCTCAAGCAGCACCTCCAGTCGCTCTTGAGTCACTTGCAGTATCATATCCAGGGCTTCAACAGAGATTGGTGCCAGCACGCCAACATCGAAGCCGCTTCCAGGTGAAAAATCCTCCTCCTCGTAAATATCGGCACGGAGCGCAGCATCTCGTACAAGGTCCGCAGTCTTCAGCGTAGCCAGGAACACCGCAGCTACGATAAGCAGTAGCGAATCCTTGGCCGAGTTACCCACGCTCTCCTTCAACACCGCTCGTACATCTGCTCCAGCCTCCACCAGATTTTCCAGCGGGGTCACCAGCTGCGCAACAAGAGCATTGAGCGGGTCTCGGTGCAAGTACACACTCGTCAGCAGCGACTGTGCCAATGGCAGGCCATTCAGCCACCCTGCCTCGCAGCAAAACAGCTCGTCAAGCGTTGCCAGCACGTCGCGCGCTGACGCAAACTCCAGAGGCACGCCGGCACCTTCCAGCCGGGCGGCGATCGACTGCGGCGGGACGCCATTGACCAGCATCCCCGAGTCCATCTTGGGGTCCATGAGCTCCAGCGCCGACATGGAGTCGAAGAGCTTGAAGTCGTCCTCGTGGATCAGTTGCCCCACCTTGAGCTCCTTCGCCGCCGCGCTCATCAGCTGCCAAGCAACGCTCCGAGTTAGATCCGCGTCTTCCCGGCGGCCACCGGCCGTCCGAAGCCGCTCACCTGCGTCACATCTCGCCACTTCGCGTCGAACGGCGAGCGCTGCAGCTTGAGCTTCGTCTGCAGCTGCGCGGGCAGCTCTCCTCCGTCACTGCAGCCGCCGTAGCAGCACACGAGGGGCGACAGCAGGAAACTGGTTAGATCTGTTTTAGTTTCTGGCGTTTGCGGCGCGGAGTTGCGGCTAGAAACCCGCCGAGAACCCGCGCGCGGGTCTGCAGCCTGCCTACCTCATGCTCGCGGCCTGGGGGCGCGTGGAAGAAGCGGCGGGCGGGCGTCCGATCCCCCTCGCGCACTAGCGGAGCTTTTGGTTGTGAGGAGGCCTATCGATGACTCCATGGTACACAAAGTGTACACGAGATTAGGACGATGCCTAGCACAAGGGGTGTCCCAGCATAGTGGAGGAAGACGCATGGAGGACACTTTTTAGCGGGTGACAAAAGACAGAGCGAAAGACAGTGATGAAGAGAATGCTCACTTTATTACTATACTATACGCTAATAAGTGCCCTCAAGCTACCCGAAAGCACAGCTACGAAAGCTCACCAGCCGGCCCGACGGACGTTCAGCCTTCAACTGCTTGCCGTTCAGCTCGAGCAGATAGACAAAAGTCATCGCACTCGGCGCTGATTGTCGCTGACTCTGTAGTCGAGCGCGTCATCGTCCTCGCTCCCGCCTGGTTGGCTGGCTAGCCTGCACTCTCTTGTCATTCTCGGGTGCGCCCCTCTCTTTTCTTGCCTCCTCCATCGCCATCATCTCGTTTTGTTACCCACTCTCCTCCTGCTTGCCACCTTCGGTTTGCTCCTTTCCCCGCACGCCTTCCGCTGTTCAATCGACCCTCCATTCGCCCACTGTTTCCGCCACATCAGTGTTCGGTACGCCTCATGCCACGCTGCCGGACATCGCCACCCCGCGAGAAGATTCGAACGTTTCAAACCTCTTGCTTTGTCCGCTTCTTCACCCGCGACGACAACACATCAGCAGTTGAATCGGCTTCGCCCTTCCGTCTGGCTCCTGTTAGAGTCCGTCGCTACCGAAGGCAACACACATAATTACAGCTTCTGTTAAAAACAGAACAGAGATAGATAGACACATAAGTCGACCACCTCACTAAACGGCACGCCCTAAGAAAAACAACACGCAATGAACACACGACACACAGCCATCATCCCTCCTTCCCTCTCCCGGCACCCCTGCCCTTCACCGCCACAAGCACTGCACAGCTAAGCAGAGAGGAGGCGGGAAGGCGCGAGAGAGAGGAAGGCATCGTCACTACCACCAAGCCACCAGGCTGGTCGTAAGTGGTGGCTAGGCAGTCATGGTAATTTTCACGCATACTCCTCCTCACTCAAGCATATACATGGGCGCAAAAACCGTAGTTTCATTCTCAGTGCTTGCTCACCTGCTGTTGGGTCTTCTCTTCATCCTCGTCCTCTTTTGCGAGGATTGCTAGGCGCCGACGGTTCTCGGATTTATTGTGGATCTTGTAGCCAAACACCCGGGGCACGTACAGCAGTGTCGACGGGGCCGGCTCCAGCTCTTTGTAGGTCAGGAAAAACAGGTGCGGGAACGTCGTGCCGAAGTACGCTCCGTCAACTACAGCCACGGGCGCGAACGCAAACGTCACATAAGCATATCGGACACTGCTACCAACAAACAGCAGGCCGCGCAAGATGCACCAAAGCCGCGCACCCTTGCCAGCTGCATCACTATAGCACGTACTTGCAGGGGTCTGGTACTCGCTGGCGGGGGTGTACAGGTCCCGGCATTTGGGGCAGTACACCTTCATCTCGGACTTTTTCCACTCGTCGTGGAGTCCCGCCTGCCAGTCAGAACCCGTTAGCCCTTCACCTCCAGCGCAACCCAAACACTACCCACGTCATTGCAACTCACCGGCACAACCGGTTGGCCGTCGCACAGCGCCCTGGGGCACACGCCGAAGTCTCCTTCGCGGTACTTCTTCATCTACGAGAGCACCGCGTCAGTTTTGTCATCCCCCACGCTCCACACTAGCCGCTCTACTCTGGTGCCTCACCATGGCGTCCAGCCCATGGGCCGTGATGATATATCTGGCGTGGATGAGTCCGTAGAGCTCGGCCGCGTAGGACGGCACGTCGTCGTCGTACGGGATGTCTGCAGCCACCCATTCATCGAACGCGTCAGTACCCCCGCTCTGCGCACAGCTGCGCCGCTCCGCGTACAGCAGACCCGCAGAGCTAGCGACTCACCGGTCATATCCAGGATGATGTTGAGCGCGTCCTGGTAGTTGGGCACCATGGCGCGCAGGCCGTAGAGGTTGAACGAGTCTTCGATGTAACTCTGCGCCACCTCGCAGAAGGCCTCGTTGCCCGACAGGCTGCAGAACCACTGCACCCACTTCTCGTCCTCCTCCTCGTAGTCCGACATGCTCTCTGGGGCGCGCGCTTCCGGGCTCTGACTCGCGCTGCGCTGCGGTCCACCGAGGTGCTTTCTCCCTGCTTTTCGTTTTCAGCGGGTGGGGGGCTCCCTCTCTAAAGCGATTGCAAAAGATAGCGCGCTTAAAACTGTGGCGGCGTCATTTCACTTGCGCCCAGTATGTCGAAGGAATCCGCGTAAGTACGAAGACGCTCGGGCCTGCTGAACTCAGCGCAGACCGATTGGCAATCGCAATCGGCGATTGCTTGCTTACACAGTGACAATGGACCGGAATTAGTAGTGGCGGATTATCCGGTGGGTTGTCGCGGTTTGGGAGCTGGAACATGCTGAGGTTGCTGTACATGTAGTCAAAGTCAATTTTGTGCTAAAGGTAGCGTTGTCGGCGGAAGTTGGTCTTGATGTTGAAGTTTTTGAAACATCGCCGCAAATGAGCTCATGCCATGCTTTCCAGCTGCTTTTTAAGTGAATGATGCGTCTGTGTACACTACCGCGTCCGGCACCTGCTATAAATTACATGTACTGCAGTGAATGATTCGAGTTCGCGTGACTGGGCAGTTGAGTGCGTGTATTGGTGGGTACAACTTGCTGCTGGACGACTAGCGAAAAGTCTACAGTGGGAACACTGCAGCGGCTGGGTGTTCTTGATCGCCTGGTGGGACGTGAAGATAACTAAACTGAACATGATGTGAGGCATGGAAGTAAGAGACTTTGGTTTTACCGGAAGTAACACGCTTGAACGCATACCACGTTTCATACGACGGGATGGCAACACTGGTGCCTTGACTAGCGCGAGCTGTAAACCAAGTCGGTCAGTAGTTAAATTTCCCACACAGCTGAAGAAGTCTTCTAAAGCGCATAGACACCTCTTTCGAGTTCAGGTGTTTAATACCTGTAATACCTGTAATATTAAAATATTGAGTAGCTCAGGAATGTGGCCAAAATTAGTCGATTGCTCCTCCCACCTATGAAACGGATGGCGGGACCAGGGGTTCGATCGGGACCCACGTGCTCTCACTACATACCGGTATCGATGAAGGTATGTAAATTTATTACTAATTTGAGTGCAATGTGGTAGTATGCTACCGTATCCGGGACGATTTTGCAGGTAGGTACTGCTCTGGGGCATGAAGGGCCACGTAGTTTCAGATGAAATCTGAGAGATAGCTTCATCAAGAAGCATGTAGTTTTGGATATTCCCTTTCATCAGCAGTGATATCTTCTGGTCGAAGCTGAATTTCTACGTGCAGCAGTCACACTCGTCTTCTGTCTTCCTCGTTAAACGGACGCCGGGATAAAACTTGCTAGCATATTGAATAAGCCAAGAGTAGCTCAATATACGAGCGCTCGATCATCGCGCTTGACATCATCTTTTGCATCTTGCATACACCACAGACCAAGTTAGTCTTGCGTCGTTGAAGAACTGGCGAGGTCGTCTGTGCGAGCAAGAAAACTGGTCATCCAGTATCCATGTCAAACAGTATTTCTTAAATGTATCCAGACCTAAATCACTAAAGGCGTACCATGGAGTAGCAGGTGTACGCCTGTATCAACCCCTTCTTTGAAAATATTTCGATTCGACCCCCCTTCAGGAAGACTAGCGCGAATAGCTCGTTCAAACGACCCTTGGTGAAGAAGCCGCAGGGTAGCACCCTCCGACTACTCCACTTCAAGACATCCATTCCCAGGAAGCCCATTCACCTCTGATATCATCGACCCTCTGCTCGCGGTAGAGTTCAACAGCGCGAGTATATGCCGTTTTATTGCGTTCAGCTCATTTTCGTCGTTTGCGGGGTGGTATAGTCAATCGGGAGGCGCATGAGGCTCGATATGATGTGGTTGACGCTGCTTAGAACTTCTAAGTTAGAAGGACGCTAAGTGATTGAAGTGTCATGCCAGACCGAATAATTCCTCAACCGAAAAGTATTTTATGCGGGACCGCGGGGTCCCGCCATCCGTTTCATATCGACAGAATGGTCGCAGATACAACACTTGATGAACCAGCATACGTGCTAGTTCCTGTTGCAAGCCTCCCTGTGATAGACTTATCCAAGTCAGTTCGTGCAGAACTATCGACTCCTAGTGTTGATGCTACTATCTTCTATTTGCTCAAGAGATTCCACAAGCCACTTCTACTCGGAGTCTTACTTTCGTTTTGGATCGACATAGCAGTGATGGTAGTGAGCGCGTCGATCGGACAGTATCTGTCAGTCGCGAGTACTGTGTTAGGGCTCCCAATGATCGCCGCAAGCTGTAGCACGCTGCGCTACGATATCGTGAAATTGGTGATGCAAACTTTTGAGTTTTGGTCTTTCTTTATTATTTCGACATCGACGTGTTCGATGTGTATCATATTCGTTGGGGATTTACGTGGATTGCGACTTCTCTTTGATTGGCTTGCATGGCAAAACCTTATTTTGCTTGATGGTCAAGTGCGCGGTCTGCGCCATTATGCTATCACCGCAACCAGTTCCATTATTCCCCTGATGATACTACTTGTATGGTCAATGTTGGAAAGGATTGACAACGCCACAAACTTCTCTATTTTACATTACAAGATCCGAGATAATCGCTTTAATCTCAGTGGTCTCGATATTATGGGTAACGGGCTCATCACGCTCCTATTGCTAACCGCTAAGATCAGCTACAGAAAACGCAAACTGTTGTGGAAGCGAGCCCATGGAGTACAGATTGACTGTGCTATTCTGCGGGCTAGATTGCGTCTGGAACTGATGAACATGAAGGATTGTGGACAAAATAAATCCGGCTTAAACGAAAACTCTACAACTACCCATACCGCATTATTACACCATAGCGACCAGCCCAATTCTAGAAATGGTAGGATTGTGAAGCATCCTGTTATCGAACAATTACAATGCAACAATCTTGATCAAACCTTTCCGGCCAGCAATATGTTATTTCAGCAAAAACTTACACTGAACACCCAATTCCCTGTATGTGTTGTTTGGTTTGTGCACGCTCTTGGAGTCTGCGGACTGTTGCTCGCGAGCTTGATTCCAATGTGGGAGTGGAACCCCAGCACAGAAAATCCCGATAGTTCGTGGCAGGTTATTGCTTGCTCGTGGGTTTCAGTATTCTGTACTGTGGCATTTATTGGCCCCATTGTGCTGTTCTATCATCGCAAACTACTCGGAATGCTTGTGCTTTCCTTTGACTTTTCATTCTACAGTTTCCAAATGACATCTGCCAACGTTTGCGTTGCCATCTTGTACCGTTGGGAGCCCTCACAAGTTCTTATAATGATTGCTTGGTGGATGTGGGTTCACTGGGCTCTCACATTGGATGCACTGACCCCAATCGCTCGTACGGTACTGAGGCTGCGAGTTCACTATGCTGCACCGGTGATTATGCTGTTTCTTCTAGGCCACGTCGCAGTGGTGTGTAGCATATTTTTCATTCAGAACGTAAATCTGCCGGACGTTGTCATTTGGGAGGGGCTTATCTGGGATCATCAGGTGAAATTTTCCGTATTACCGTTCTACTTCAGTCGGGTGGTGACAATGGTACTTTGGTGCTCACGCTTAGCATGGCGTTATGCTACGACCTCAGACAGTGGCGTAAATCTAATCCGAGGTGTCATTAGCTATAAAAACTGTTTTTCCAACGCAGGTCGCTTTCGTTCTCGCCATCTACGCACCAGGAGAGTCTCAATAGGCCAGCTTCGATCACCCCGTGTTTTTCCACTGCGGAAAGGGCCCACGCTTTCTGCGATTCCAAAATTGTGACGGTGGTCGTTGCACCACCACCCACTACTAAGTACTGCAAGTATTATTATAGAAGCATCATTTTGAAGGCGATGGCATCGTCGATTTTCACCCCATTTATTACCCCAAATGCTATTCTCAATTGGTCATCATGTTGGCAAGGCAGTCAACTCTTGTAATACTTCTACTTCTGAAGTACGAAGTAGTTACCGGCTCTCCTGATACGGAGAGAAACCAATAATATCACGCAGTGGCTCCAGCATTGCCTTGACAAACGTCATAGTTGACTCAGTGTCCTGTCCACAGAAACGTAGGATGACTGCGTTTGAACTCAGTGAGCTTGCAGATGAAATTACTCCTGGAAAGGTATCTGCTGCGGCAAGACGTCCTTGAGGTGTGATGTCCCGTGCATTGTGAAGTTTCTTGCGCGAGCTCAGTTCCAGCAGTTGATCCATGATAGTCCGCAGCTTGGAGCCAACAATTACCATCAACCCTAGCACATGCATGCCGTACATGCGTTGCCGAAGGCT
The DNA here is from genome assembly GCA_030267785.1 of Phytophthora fragariaefolia. NCBI lineage: Eukaryota > Oomycota > Peronosporomycetes > Peronosporales > Peronosporaceae > Phytophthora > Phytophthora fragariaefolia. The sequence continues at coordinate 46,444 of BSXT01000374.1, read as the reverse complement.
AGCATCTTCTTCGTCTAAAAAACAGCAAAATCCAACTAGGTCAAAGGATGATACGCAACTGCCAGCTAAACAACGACATACCTGCAAGGCGCACGCGGTCTGTCACGAGCCTTTCACTCCCAACAAACACCTCAGATGTGGTGTCGTACTCACTAAAGTCCCAGTGTTCGAGGGTCTCAGTTCGATTGTCGCGGATAGATCCCGTCGCCAGGTAATTTCGCTTCCTCCCGCTGGTCACCCAGTCCACAAACACCAGGTTCGCGTCCTCCTCGAGGTGAAACACCTGCGTCTGGCGGTACTTGGCGTGCTCGAAGCACGTCACTGGATCAGGTAGAAACGCCAACGTAGCGTTGCTCGCCACCTTAAGTGAGAACGCCTGGGACACAACCTCCCCCTCGACCTCGGCCTTGAACACCTTGGTGGTCGCTTGTGTTCCCAGCACCACTACTCGCAAGCAGCCACGCAACTCTCAATTAAAACTCCTTGATATCCCGTGTACTATCCTCCCCCTGCTCACCTGACGTGTCGGGGCCGAGCTCGCACTCCACGACGACAGAGTCGCCGCCAACCAGCCCTCCCCCGTAGCCCAAAATGTACTGCGTCATACACGAACCCAGGTACCAGTTCAGAGCGTCGTCAGTGCAATAGAACGCTATAGAGGCGGCAGTAATCTCGTCACACCGTGATGTACGTGTCGAAGCCCTGGTGGATCGTCCGCTGCGGGTGCAGGAACTTGAGCGGATAAGTCGCGTAGACGTGTGTGGCGGTGGTGCGGCCCTCCACCACCTCGTACTTGAGCTTTCCGGTTGGCCGGCTCTCGCTGGTGCTTGACGCGTCGCTGGATCCGCCCATGGCGCTGCTGGTGCTCGCTGATCCGAAGGCTCGGAGGTCCCTCCCCCCCACGTCCAAGTCGAAGTGCATGCGTGTCAAAGCGCGTCAGAATCAGACAGTTATCAGATCCTCTGTCGTCTCATTCGTCGATAATCGGTCCAATGAGAGCTCGTAAAATGTCGTCGACTCGCAATTGGAAAAAGTGTGCGGCTGAAGTTGAATTTGGCGCCGGCAAAGCGCAGGCCTGGACTCCAGGCTGGAGATCACAGCGTGCCGCCCAGATGCACGCGTCCCAGCGCAACTGCCCTCGCTGTCGGCGTGCCGAGAAGGGGCCACGCTGTCGCTGTACTGTACATGTATTATAGAGCTGTCCAGCCCAAAGTTACAGAAAATGTTAAAACTGCATACAGTACATGTACATGTATTGGGCATTCTGTACAGTACAGTACTTGCAGAAATACGCAGTGTTAAATGCGTCATGGTCGAAGGCATCAGCAGATTGCCCTCCTGCCTTGTGGACGAAGGCGTTGCTTCGGTCTCCCCTGCAGGCGTGGATGCGGTTCAGCGCCACGGTCTCCTGTTGTATGTGTGCCACGTTGGTCACGGGTGCCAAGATGTCATCGTCAGGACGTCGCCTTCCTCGATCCTTGCTGTTGGCAGCGCACCTTCATCAGCGGCCAAGCGACAGCGAGCCTCGCTCGCCGCTTTCGCCGCGCGTTATCGTCTCCGCAACGACGTCGCACTGCAAGTTGCAGCTCGCTCAACTTGAGCCTCAAGCGATCGTCGGCACCGGCTCGGGTGCGACAAGGAACTTCAAGCACCACTGGCACTCGCGGTTCGCATCGAACTTGCATTGCGTCGCGGTGCGCTGCTGCAATCTGAGAGACAGGCTCGTCACAGGAGAGGAGCTCTCGTCTGCGGACGTTGAATCTACTCTACTGTAGCGCGTTCCCGCCGCCCAGTCGTCTGCAACGGAATGAGGCGTCTTGGTGGTGAGCAGTGCACTGAGCACCGCGCTATCCTTTCGGCAGCTCGGCCCGACTCAACGCCTGATAAAAGGTGGCATCCAACGCGCATGCCAGCGCTTGCTCGCTGCCCAAGGTGATCTCGAACCGGGTACATCTTCCGAGACAAACCTCAGTTTTCTGTTTCGAGGGAGCCGAGTTGGACAAACGTTGACACTGTTCAGCGCTATAACCTGTTGTTTGAATGCAAAGCCTGCGATCATGTCAACTTCTGGCAATCTAGGCCCGTAATCGACATTGGCCTCGTAATCCGCTTACTATACTCGGGGCAAGTCAAGCGTGACAACGCCGGCCACTTCGAATCTGGTCAAGTAATCGTGAGCCAGCCGCTTTCGCTGGGCTGCGTCCAGCGCTGTTTGTTGCAGTGGCCCCCAACGCCGCCCAACGCCGTTATCGTCGCTGTCACCCCAAGCCAGTGCCAGTGCCTCCCTTCTGCGCGACCCCCGTCTCTGTCGCCCGACGTCACCACCTCCCCCCATCAGCATGAACGAGTCGCGCCCCCAGCCCTCGGCTGACGCGGACGCCGCCGACGCGCCATTCCCGAGTCTTCCGCCTGTGCCCGAGGAGCTCGCGCCGCCCGCGCCCAAGCTCCAGCAGGTCGTGGACCTGCGCGACACCAGCCGCGCCGACTTGGCCAGGATGGGCTTCACGGACAGCCACTACGACGCCGCCGTGGCCTCGGGCTCCATCGCGCTCGTGGACGCCGGCGACGAGCAGCAGCTCGTGGCGCGCTCGCGGCTGCCGTCCTACGCGTCGTCCGCGGGCGACGGCTACACGCTGGAGGAGGATCTGCGCGCCATGAACGACCAGATGAAGCGCGTGCTGGCGTTCTGCGAGATGCAGCGCGAGAACCCGCTGCGCTTGCAGGCCAAGATCAACGACCTCGAGGAGCAGCTCCGCCAGGCCATCGCCGAGAAGAACTACTGGATGAAGCGCTGCAAGGACCTCACGGGCCACCAGCCGCCCGCCGCTGAGGTGGCCAAGGTGGACCTGCAGTGCGTCAAGAGCCGCCCGCGCAAGCGCACCAACTCGGAGCTCATCCTAATCGCCGACACGTGGGCGCAGCCCGGCCGCGACGGCATCTACAGCGAGGACACGTCCAGCCTCGCGGAGAGCGACTCGTCCTCCACGTACAGCGAGGCGGAGCTCGTGGACGGCGGCGGCGCCTCTACCCCGCGCTCGTGCTTCCGCCTGATGCAGTGCTCCGACGAGCAGTGCGAGGTGTTCACCCCCATGAACCGCAGCATTCGCACGCAGCACCGCTCGCGCAACAACGTCCAGCTCATGTGGGACGAGCCGCCCAAGACCGTGCTGATTGTCAAGAAGCCCAACGAGCCGGACACGACGGACATGCTCGTCCGTCTGACCTCGTGGCTGCACAAGGAGAAGAAGATCAATGTCTTCTTGGAGCCGACCGTGCACGACGAGCTCGAGCTGCCCAACACCAAGACGTGGGGCAGCAAGCCGGAGGACTGGCTTGAGTGTCAGAGCAAGATCGACTTTGTGGTCTCACTCGGCGGCGACGGCACAGTGCTGTGGGTCTCGTCTCTTTTCAGTAAGAGTGTGCCACCGGTCTTCTCACTCGCTATGGGCTCACTGGGCTTCCTTACACCATTTGATGCTGAGAACGCCGCAGAGCACCTCACTAGTGTCATTAACGGCGGCTTCTACATGTCGCTGCGCTCGCGGCTTGTTTGCTCCATCTACCGCGGCGGCAAGGAACGTGAGATTACTGGAAACCTGCACGCATTGAACGAGATTGTGATTGATCGCGGACCGTCGGGGGCACTTGTGGAGCTCAACTGCTACTGCGATGGCCTTGAGATTACTAAGATTGCCGCGGATGGTATCATCATCGCCACGCCAACAGGCTCCACGGCCTACTCGCTGTCAGCTGGTGGTTCCATGGCTCACCCTTCGGTGCCTTCGATGTTGTTCACGCCGATCTGCCCGCACACGCTGAGCTTTCGGCCTCTTATCTTCCATGATAGTGCTACGCTGAAGATTGAGTTTCCTACCTCCAGTCGTGCTTCGGCATGCTATGTCTCTTTCGATGGCAAGAACCGTGTGCGCATGGAGCGTGGTGATAGTATCGTGGTGCGTGTGTCATCGTACCCTCTGCCCTCGATCTGCCGGGTGAACGAAAACCAGGACTGGTTCGAGTCGATGATCACGAACCTGAACTGGAACCAGCGCCGTGCCCAGAAGCCTTGGCAGGCGCCGGTCACGAGCAAGATTTAAGTCTTTCAAGTGTGCCTGCTTCCACTCAACCACTTGCGTACCATGGCGGACAAAAGATGGGTGTCATTGCACGCATGCTCGACAGGTTGCCCTTAGTGCTGTCGCAGCCGACCTTGCACGCGCTTTATTTTTCTGCATTCGATGCGTGTGTAAAATATTTAAACCATTATGCAAGTTGGCCTTAAGCTTACTTTTCATCTTCCGCCTGCGTTTATTTATCGGCTCAATCTTGAGCCGGTTCTGCTGATCGGATCGTCGAGGGCTGAATTCAATATATGTACCAAGTCAGCGATCACACAGCATAAACATTTTTTGTGCAGTCGCGATTATGCAGATGACGATTGCGAACGGTGCCGTACCTTCTTCGTTAGAACATTTGGTGGAGGAAACCCAAGCTCTATCTGGCGTTGCATCAAAGATGTCTTTTCGCTTTCCGCCTCTGAAAGTTGAGCTAGCAACTGCTGCAACTCGGCTGCGTGTTCTTGTCTGCTCTGTAGCAACTTGACCTCTCGGCGATTCGCCTCGCCGACTAACTGCTTGTAGTTTTCGTGAATCTCTAAGCATTTGCGCTTGTACGCATCGCGTTTCTGCAGACGAGAAAACATTATTAAACTATCAGCACTGAAGCTCTGGGGAGCCAGTACTTCGTGATACCGAAGAACTCACTTTCTGTGCTTTGCTTAGCTCCCGAAGAGCTTTCGACAATGCAGCACGAGTCTCTCGTTGCAGCGCCGCACGCTGGGATTGAAAATCACTTTCTAACTTCGAGCATTTCCTCTGACAAATTAGAGAAGTGTTGTTAGCCAGGATGAAAGAATAGTAACCTGCAAAATAATACTGAAGTAGTCCACAACTGAGATAAACTCACGTGCAAATCTCTTGCCACAGCTTCATGGTTTTCTTTCTCTTTGTCAAGCTGTTCCGCCAAAACAGCATAATCTTGCTCTAGGTATTTCAACTGATGGATAATATCATACAAGTACAGTACATGTTAGTGAGCATCAGTTCGCAGATTCCATTCAGAAGGTAAGGCATACTGTACCTTCCCTTGAGCATCTTCTTTTTCAAGCTGTACGTCTTCTCGATACTGGATAACCTCTCTATCGTTAAGAATGCACAAACAGCGTAGCATAACTCAATCCGATGGATATCATCCATTAGTATAATGCATACCGGTGCTTTGCTTGAAGAGTGCGGTAGTCATTCTCTATCTCCTTCAGCTTTGTTCGCAGCGTCACACACTCTACCTTCATCCGAGAAACCTAGAAGGTACGCTCAAGACAATTAAGCTTTCAACTAGGACGATCTCTCAAATGAACTGTAATACTGTACCAAATCATGTGACGATGTCTGCTTAGCAACCATAACCTCTTTTTCAGCTTCAAGTGCCTGCACCATTTTCTGGATGCTGTCCTTTTCCATTTGAAGTTTGTGAGTGGCTTCTTCAGCTTCATGCTGGCATTGACGAAGAGTTTCCTCCTTTTCAGCCACCTTACGCGAACCAGCATGCAAAAGGTTGATAAGCACGTGCAGCAACTGGTACTACATGAACTCGTCATGATTTACATACAAGCGTTCCTGACGAATACCTTTTTTTCTGCCTCGGCAACAAGTGTGCGGTACTTATCCAAGTCGTCTTCTCGCGCTTTGATAAGTAATGAATGCTCCGTGCTGTTACAGTCGCTTTCTCGACGTTGGGTAGCCGTGATTGAATTCTTTTGCGCAGCAGCCTCAGCTGCTTGAAGCTTTAGCACAAGCTCATTAATACGATCCTGTTTGTCATGAATAATCACGTTGGTGCTGCGGCCACGACGATAACAGCACGGAGTCGAGCGCGGCACAACAAACCTTCAGGGTGGACTGTTCCCGTTCCCACGTGGCCCGCTCGTCTCGAAGCCTTCATTGTGCAACAATGAGCCATTCATCTCAGCCAGATTATTGCTAAAAATTGCACTCCAACACGTACTTCACGGAGAGCGAGTTGTGGCTGCTGAAGATAAGAGAATCCTTTTGCTTAAGTTGCTCCCGCAGGCCTTCGTTCTCAGAAGCAAGCTCTAGGAGCTTGTTCTGAGCATGATCCCATTTCGCCCGGATGTTTTCGCATTCATCTTTTGCCCTCGTTAGTTGCCGGCTACAAGCCTTCAGGTCTAGCTCCAACGTCGCGTTACGTGTTGCCTCGTCCGCTAAGCGAAGCTCGTGAGCACTTTTCTCATTTTCGCTCTGCTCGGATATATGTTGCAGCTCATCCCGCACATCCTATACAATGCAAACATCAATGAGCAAAATTGCTTTGTGCTCAATCCTACTTGACACCAGGCGGCATTATTTCTTACGCGGATTTCGTCTCGAAGAGCTTTAATTTCAATCTTTGCAGCTTCGCGCTGCTGCTCCAAACGGCGGATCTCCTCGGATTGCTGCGCGTTGGCTGCCGTTTCTTCTGCGAGATGCAGCTTGCGCCTCAAATCGTTCAGGGTCACTTCGTATGTCTCATGGATGCACTCCATCTCGTTGCCCTGTTGCAACACCATCTTAGCCTTCCGCCCGAGCCCCTCCTTCCCTCAGTATCTGCCCGTTCGCTCACCTGGTCGATGGAGAACTGTTCGTATTCCGTCTTCAGAGCCTCGAGCTCGCGGCGAACATCGAAGCTCAGCTGGCGCTGACGCTCCACTTCATCCTGGAGGGTTTCGATGCGCTGCTGGTACGGCCCTTCCAGCTCCTCCTGGATCCTGATGCGAAGCTGCTCGAGGTCCCTCGGCGGCGCGAACTTCTTCTGCAGCGACTCGAACGCGCGCGCCTTCGCCTCCAGCTGCTTCTTCCACTTGGCGATGAGCTCCTCGTGCTTCCTGTCCGACTCAATCTGCCCCGCCCACGACGACCCAGTCTGAGCTCCCCGAGCCTACATACAGCCCTCGCGCCGCTGGGACGCACCTTCTGCTCCGTCTCCTGCATCAGCACGAGCTGCGCCTTGTCGCAGCGCTCCTGGAGCCGCTTCGTCTCGCCATGAAGCTGCCGAATCGCGTGAGCGTCACGCTCCACAGCCACGAGTGGCCCCACGCACCTTGCAGTTGAGCTGCTGGGCGTCGTCCCGCTCGCGCTGCAGCGTCTGGCTCAGCGCCACCGTCTTCTGCAGGTCCGTGTTCAGCTGCACGATCTGCCGCAGCAGCGCGTCGTACCTGGAGCCGGCGCCCGCCGCCTCCGAGATGCCGCTGGCCGCCGTCGCCGCCGGTGCCGCCTGCATGAGTGCGCAATTCGAGAGTGATGGTCAGTTCAACTTGGGGCGCCGTTTGGGGGATGTCGTGCTACTTACGCGCTACTTCACGTTGGGTTACTTTGTGGTGTGGCGCACACCGCCCTCGAGCGTAACCTTTGCGCACCAGTCAAATCGCGGTGGTCACGAGCTCCGAAGCGACACAAAGCAGTCCGCAGCCACCGACGAAGCCATGGCGAGACCGAACAAGCGCAAACTGGCCGCGGCCAAGCCCGCCCCGGCCGCCGCCAAGCCGTCCAAGTACGCGAAGGAGGCGATCAAGCAGGAGCAGCGCGCCGCCTCGAGCAGCAGCAGCAAGGCGCAGCTCTTCGACTCGGACGAGGAGCAAGAGGAGGAGATCGACGACAGCGACGACGAAGGTCCCCAGGCCGACGATGGCTTCTCGGACGCCAACAAGAGCTGGCTGAAGATAAAGAAGGAAAAGGGCAGCGACGAGGAGGAGGGCGACGACGACGAGGAAGAGGACGACGAGGACGAAGAGGAGCTGGACATTGAGCGCAAGGCGCGTCTGCTGGACGAGGAGGAGGAGCTCCAGGCCCAGGAGGCGGAGGAGGAAATGCGCCTCAACATAGCCAACAATGAACCCTACCATCTGCCCACCGAGGAGGAGCTGGCCGAGGAGGCCGAGGCCGACGACATGTCGGACCCCGCCGAGGTCTACCAGCGCATCAAGGACGTGGTGGAGGTGCTGTCGCAGTTCAGCGCCCGTCGCGAGCCTGGCCGCTCCCGCGTGGACTACATGGAGTCTCTGGCTAAGGACCTGGCTGGATACTTTGGATACAACCGCGAGCTCATTGACATGTTCCTCAAGATGTTCTCGCCCGCTGAGTGCGTGGAGTTTGTCGAGGCCAACGAGCAGCCTCGTCCACTGGTCATCCGTACCAACACGCTTAAGGCGCGTCGTCGTGACCTGGCCCAGGCTCTTATCCAGCGTGGTGTGAACCTTGACCCTCTGGCCAAGTGGTCCAAGGTGGGTCTGAAGATCTACGACTCGCCGGTGCCCATCGGAGCTACGCCCGAGTACCTGGCGGGCCACTACATGTTGCAGTCGGCTTCGTCAATTTGTGCAGTCATGGCGCTCGCTCCTCAGATGAACGAACGCGTGCTGGACATGGCTTGCGCTCCTGGTGGCAAGACTACGTACATTGCCCAGCTGATGAAGAACACGGGTACAATTATTGCGAACGACCTGAAGAAGCAGCGTCTGAAAGCTACGGTCGCTAATCTTCACCGTCTTGGCGTGAAGAACACTTCTGTGTCGTGCTATGATGGTCGTAAGGTGCCGTCCCTGTTCAAGGGCTTCGACCGTGTGCTTCTTGACGCCCCGTGCACTGGTATGGGTGTTATTGCTCGTGACCCGTCCATTAAGACGCAGAAGGGCGAGAAGGACGTGCAGCGACTGGCTCACCTGCAGAAGGAGCTGCTCCTTGCTGCAATCGATGCCGTTGATGCTAAGTCTAAGACGGGCGGATACATTCTTTACTCGACGTGTTCCGTTATGGTGGAGGAGAACGAGTCGGTCGTTGACTACGCTCTGCGTAAGCGCTGCGTAAAGCTGGTGGATACTGGTCTTGATCACGGCAAGCCGGGTTTCACCCGTTATCAGCAGCAGCGCTTCCACCCATCCGTGCAGCTTACTCGCCGATTCTACCCGCACGTACACAACATGGATGGCTTCTACGTGGCCAAGCTCAAGAAGTACGCGAACATGATGCCTTCGGAGGAGAAGGATGCAAAGAAGACGGTTGACGAGCTCGAGGAGGAGGCTGAGGAGGCCAACATGACCAAGAAGCAGCGTGTTAAGGCCAAAAAGGAGCGTAAGCAGGCGGCTGAAGATGTTAAGGCTGAGGTCACCCAGGAAGACCAGAGCGATGTCGAAGAGGAGGACGAGGAGGCCAAGCGGCCGGCGAAGAAGCAGAAACAAGAGCCCAACTCCAAGAAGGGTGGTAAGAAGCACGGCGGAAAAGGCAAGAAGCCTAGCCGGCCTCGCAAAAATTAGACAGCACTACTAGCTGGTGCTAGGAAGGCAACGCTTGGAGTTCCTTTCCAATTGACCTCCAAGGGGTAATAGATAACTTTTTTGTTTTGTTCATTGCGCACTGCTTTCTCGTTCTTGAAACATCAGTGTAGCTTTGTCTGCCTCAAAAAGTCTGGTATGGTTCCATACGCGGCAGGACACATTGTTGCAGCTTGTAAATGCATCTCGATCTGCACACGCTGTACATGCGAGCCTCAAAGCCATTACAGCCTTCTCATGGCGTGTTGACGCTGCATGAATCGCGAGAAGACTTCGCTGGGGGTTTGCGGAGCAATCCTGGCACAGAATGTCGTTGCCAATCGACCCGCATAGGCGACAATGTTTGCTCATGTAGAATAAGTCGATGGATCGGAACCCGCGACCAAACGGACGCGTTGGTGTTGGGTTTTCATACACATGCTGACGAGCTTTCACGGACGACCGGGGCAAGGTCGCGTACCATGATCGGATGTTAGCCCCAGTCAGTAGGAATAACCGCTCCAGGCTCGGGATGATCTACAACGAAAACGTATTAGTTTCATGTCATGCAAGAAAACTCGTAAGTTGGTGAAGCATCAGCGTTTCGCACCTGCTTATTGATGTAGTAGTGATAGTTGACGCTATACCTCTTTCGCTTGTCGAAGTACTCGTCGGGGGATACAACCAAGTCCATCAGCCTTGCACCTGGAGGACCATTGACGACAACGTATGGCACTCGTTCCGCATACCGAGGTTCTGCGCGAGGGTCTTTTTCCATGGCTTTAGTGCTGACGAGGGCAGCAGGCGGTGCGCTGCAAAAGGAATAGATAGCACGGGTCAGTTCTCAGTACTGTATACTTCGCAAGTAGAGAGAGCATACCAAACTTGACTAGATCCCATACCTTCCGCTGCTGTACGTCTCCAAGCGAACTTCCTTGGCGAATACGAAGTCTTTTAATGGCACTCGGTTCTCAAGAATTTGAAGCCAATACTTTTCCATCCCTTCTTTCACCTTGGATAAATCGCAAGTAGCAAACAATGTTTCAAGAGAGGTTTGCATTGCGTGTTGCACCACTCCGCAAGAATCGCGTCGAACGGTCTCAAGCCCTTTCGATTCGATGACACCAGCTTCTTGGGTCGGAGATTCAAATTTGTTGCCCACATACCGCTTCTTGGAAACGAGTACACAGCCCATGTAGACCTTTTCTAATTTCAAAGTTACTGGTCTGAGAACAAAAGGTAACGATGTGATTAATCAAGTTACGAGTCCTCGATAAACAAGTAAAGGTGTTACCTTGGGTTCGATGCGGTGACCGCGTCGGCAATTTCCTGCCCGATTCGAAAAGCATCCCTCTTTGATCTTCCTTTGAGCAGTACGAAAACACTATCTGTATCACCGTACACAACTCTGGCATTCCAGTCTGACCGTCCTTCAATCAGTCGAACAGCAGCTTCTAGTGTACATCGTCCAGTCTTACACAAGCCAAAAGTAAGTGAGCACCAACTAACAACAAACGCATCGAAGGAGTAAATGTGCCTACCTGAACAATAGCGTCGGCCAATTGAGCGCAAGGCATACGACCTGAAAACCCTGCAGCAGTATATCCGTACGTAACGTTCGAAATCATTTTCAACGCCAGCTGTCGCGCATTTAGCACCTTTTCCAAACGCTCCTGGTTACTTTCCTTTGCGGACTTCAGTGACTTCTTCACCATGATTCGAGTCGACAGAATTTCGTCTAATATAAGCGGCAATACTCCATGGCGATAGCTCTTGGGGCAAAACAGGGCACCGTTAGGCGCGATGATTATCTCATCTTTACTCTGCAGCAGACCAGAAGCACTTGGAGTAAAGTCGATAACGCCTAGCGAAGTCTCCAACTTGGGATTCAAGCCATCCTTTAACCGTCCAAGTAGGGTTGAATAGCATAAGTTATACCCGATCACAAGTGATGGGTACAAAGACTACAGGCAGCAATGACAGCCAATAAGTGATACATGGTAAACTCAATAACCACTATGCGTACCTGAAAGTCAAGAACAACGACAGGATCCGGATAGAAACTAGAGTGAGGCTCCATAACTAGTGGAATGCATTCCATGGGAGCCTGCCCAGCCACTTGGTTTCGGTTCGGTGATACCAACAAAAAGTTCTTTCGCTTAGTTACGCGTAGCATGACTGCTTCGACTCTGTATTGCGATCCTCGAGAAAGGACCGAGTAAAAGTCGATTCCAAACAGTCGTGCCATCTCACTGCATGGAATGCAAGTAAACACAGTTACGGTGAGAAATTAAGGTGTCTAGCACACAATGGATTGCATACCTGGTTCTTGTGACCAATTGCATCTTAGAGAGGATTTGAAGGTTGAGTAGCGCTCGGTCCAAGTTATATCGGATAACCTTCCAGCGCATTTGACCACCTTCGTGGAACCATGTCGTTAATTTTTCAGATGAGTACACCGGGTAGGTTCGTTTTAGAACAGCCCACACCACATCCTCTAGAGCATAGCGCGACAATTTCAGCTAAGGAAACAAATGTTAGTACACTGCCTTAGAAGTAAAAGCAACTATCTTCGCACCTCCGATCGTGTCATACGCCACAAGTTCAAGATATATCTGCCATGAAGCCACAGCCCAGCAGCCTTGTTCACTCCCCATGTCGTACCAATCGATGCTTCTTTCTGGCTATCTCCATCTTGGTCTGGAACAGTAGTGATATTTCGAGGATCTATGGGTAACGACGGGAGTCGAGAAAGCGACTGTATCAGGTTAATCTACAGAGCACAACAGAACACAACTACGTGAGCAGGGAACTTGTTCAGAAATGAATAACAGGAAACACACACATCCATTTGTGATGCACGGTCGACCAAGTATCCAATTGACGACTTTTGGACTTCAAAACCTGTCAAAAAGTCAGGGTCCCAACGTCTCACCAGCGCTTCCAGTGAACGGAACAGATCGCGCTCGTCTGAGGCAATTGTTACCGATATGTCACTGCTATCCACGCATAAGCCCACGCTAGAAAGAGTTGCCTCTTCAATATCGTCCGGCTTCCAGAAGAGGAAGCCCCGTTCTTTTGTCTTTGAATTGGTAGCTCCCTCTTGCGCTTCTACGGCGTAACAAATCACGTTTACCGGGTCGTGGAGAGGATTAGGCAGCATGCTACCACGCGACGCTGCAAAAATCTCGATCGAAATTATCGTCACGTTTGAGGGGATTGTGGACGAACACATTTTCATCGATTGTGAAGCCGTTGGTGTGAGTGACGATCGGGCACGTTTGCTTCGTACCTGAACAAGTAACAAATATTCCATTAGTCATCCAACAAACTATCTAGAAAATCATGTTTATATCGTGCCTTGCGCGCAATATTGCTGTTGCCAGCTTCACGCGACACCCAAGCTTCAACTATTGAGGTGTCAGGGGGCAACCGAGCAGGTATCCGTAAACGACAAATCTGTCAAAGAATACGCATTGAGTAAAACTATACCTCTTAAGACATAACTTCAAAGCAAACAATACCTTATATCCTCTCAACTGGGGGGCACTCCGTACTTTTAGGTGGGAAAATTTATTCCAGGATTCACGGTTGATGGCATGGCTTCCATTGCTGCTAAGTGGGCTCAAAAGCTGTCGCACAGCGGTGGTATCGAATCTGGGTAAATTGCTAGTATGTTGTGGTGCAAAGTGGAACTTTTTGCCACCGAACACCATAGCTTTCTCCGGGATGTCAGCCCGGCTGCTGAAAAAGGCAGGTTGGTACTGCAGCATATCCATGTTACCCCATTCATCTTGTTAGTGGAATGACCAAAGGCTAAAGAATTGTGTTCAGCAAACCTGCATCGGGTCCACTCCGAGGCTGTGCGACGACGATAGGATCTCGGACAATGTTGGGGGCTCGGAGCTATATAACCACAACCGATTGTTGCCTTCAGCAGGCGCTTGAACTCTTGAGTTTGATCGAAGTGGCTGCGGATGCGGCGTGAGTGACAGATGAAGTTGGTCAACAGGGTCTGATTCTTCTTGAGGAGTTAACGGTATTTGCTCTTGGGGTCGTGGTGGCAGTAGGTCTTCAATATCCCCAACCAATGGTAAATCTTCCGGACTGCATCCAAAACCGATGGAACGTGCTACTTTCGTGGCCGGCTTCACAGATATGAGTTAGAATTTAGAAAAGCCCAAAGAAGCTATGAAAAACCAAGTTCCAAACCTTGTGCAACCTCCTCTGTGGCGTATAAACAACACGAGGACTGCCAAGTTGGCTTAGTGGACTAGCAATTGGGCGAGCTTCTCGCTCAGCGATATTCCACCAACCATTTCCTTTTGGTGATTCAACTGCATCCCTCTCACTGTTTTCTTCAACAAGCCGCTGGGAAGCCAAAATATCGCTTATTTCATCATTCCGACTAGCCCACTTGATAATGTTTTCATCAGCATTGTTGTCACCATCGTCGCCACGATAAACACCATCAATTACAGAGTACCGTTCATGCTCTTCTTCTCCTTGCAATTCCTTGTCTAAGGGGTCTGGCTCAATATCTTGCTGCATTTCGAGCAATACGTTTACAATTGCTTCATCCTCTTCAGCTATGTCCTATAATAGTGTTCAAGCTGGATTTTAGTAAATTCACAGCCAACGTGGTGAAGTAAATGGGGACAACGCGTTACCTGGTCCGCAGTTTGCCCGTCACTGCTGCCATCATGATCAGCTTGACTGTAGGAAAATTCACTCTCAACGGCGATGGAGTTGCCACATGACATCACATCAGCACCAACTGACAATGACTCGTTGGGACCAGGAACACTGCTTTTTGCTTCCTGCTCGTTGTGTTGGTTCTCCATTTCTTTCATAACGGCATCAATGGAATCCTTCATTTTTTTCTTAAAAAATGACTGCGATAGGAGCGATGAGGCCAATTGGGCTGGTGTCGCGCTGATTAGCAAACTTTTAGGTCCATCCACATCGCGTTCGAGGCTCAATGAAATCATAGGAGTCCCCCGTTCCCCATTTTGTAAGCGTCGTAATCTTTCTTCCTACCGTTCGCAGACAAAAACATACTATTAGACTTCATTGATCAAATGCCATCGCCAAATCTTCTTGCAAACATACCTCCCAGATAGCTGCCAGCGACGGTACATTCCGAAGCTCGCCTGTTCCTTCTGCTGCTTTCTGCTGGGACTCAAATCGCGTCGGGTTTAAGATGCTTGCAGCCGCTGCATCTACTTCTAGCGCGCAACTCGATTGCCTCTCAAACCACTGTTTTTGGATTTGTGGAACTGGAGCACACCGTCCAGTCGGTGGAGACGCGCTTTTGTCCAAACCATTGATCTTGTCCACTGGGACAGTCGGAAGTAGGATGGGGGCGTATTCGCCTGCCTTCTGAGCTAGATGCATCTGTGACACTGGAAGAGGAAACCGAAACTAAGATTTTGGAGTGTTCAGCACAAACTAACGAGCACGTCTACGTGTAGATAGATTAGCAGTGCAGCCTTACCTTCACGTCGCTGAAAGCCACGCTATTCATCCCTTCGATGTTGTAATCTGCGAAAACCTTCAACAACATGAAATCGTTGGTAGGTCACTAACCTTCCTCTCCGAATAGTTCGCTACAACCCAGCGTTCAAGCAAGCAATACCTGCAGCAAAAATGGGACGTGGGCTTCATACGGCTGGAACCTCCTCTCACCAACGGATCCACTTTCAAGTACTTGCACCACCGACGCCACTACTCGTGGGTTATACAAGAAAATCTGCACGAACAGCTTCGGTCTCGGGTGGTAGCCGTAGAACGGCGTTCCTTGCACGATCAGCATCTATCCCCACCACCACATCAGTGAGCCACGCATGACATTTCATCTCCCCCGGACCACCAGCCCCCACCTTGGCAATGATTCTACTAGAACCATATCTTGCGGCTGCTTTCCCACTATTCTGTCGACTTTGCTGCTGTTTCAAGGCGCTGGCAGCCTCGATATCCTTGGCCAGGCGGGGCAGCAGCGTGCGCAGACGCTCCGGGTCCTCGAAATCCGCGTCGTCTTCAGCCCGGAAGTAGAAGTACGGGAAGATCTGACACAGTGTCAATTGTATCGTCACTTTTGGCTCTCTACTCGCTGCGGTTCTGCCTAAATACTCGAAAACCTACGCCGTGGACGTGCACGAGAGCCTTTTGCCCGGCGGGCGTAGCGCCGAAAATGCGCACCACGGGAACCTCACGAGCGCGCAGGTAGCAAGGCGACGTTGGGAGCTTCTCGACGGCGCCGGCCGGGAGCGGGATGCTCATGTAGTAGTCCACCACCACGGCCTCGACGCGCAGGTCTTCGGCGTCGTCGTCGTCCATGGCGCGTACCAAAAGTCAATTACGGGATAAATAAATTCGCATCCCATGTTGGAACTTCAGGGAAGTTTGAAAACCCCTTATATAGGGGTTCGTAAGTGAAGCCTTATATACGGGTTCATTCATAAAAGCAGGCTGACTCATCCCTGTTTAAGTGCGAGCACAACACTCGGGGATGAAGTGGCTTATACTTCGCCGTGTCTGGCGTCCTTTGCTGGTCGCGCGGCTGAAACCGGGGAAGGATTGAACTGGATAATATCAAGTCGATTTAGTTACAGCATAAGCGCCGGTCTGTACACGTAACTCGACTGTCGGCTCCGTCGTGGCTGGTTTTCTTCTCGAATGCCATGGCATATTGCACGCGTGCATCACTCGTCATGTGCGCAAAGGCGTTAAGCTCATTGTGCACATCAGCAAGGTGCTGAATGAAACGCGAGCGACTTTCCCGGCTTAGTATTCCGGCGTGGTCGTGCAAAAAGCGCGCTATCGGGGTCGTCATACTCTCCTCAGGGATATGGGCACATTCAGCCACGTGAACCTGCCGCGCTGCAGCAGCGTCTGCCACAGTAACGTCGCCAGCGGCAGATTCAGGCACCGCTGCACCAGAGTCGCAGCCATTGCCACTAGCACCACCCCCACTGTCATTTCGATCCGCATCAGCAGCTCCATCCACCGTCAAGCCGAACCGCCTGCAGTAGCGATAATACCACCCGGACGAGGCCTTGAAGTTGCCCATCCGCCCGTACGTCTCCGCCAGAGCCTTGGCCTTGGTCCGCACGTGCACGGGCCGCAGCCTCTCTCCTCTCGTACGAGTGGCGCAGATCCAGTCGTACAGCTGGAGGTCGAACTGCCTCATCCGCTCCGCCTGGCCCCGGCGGCGCTCGCGGCTGCCGCTTCTGGCACAGCGCGCGGCGACTTTGGCGGCGTTGCGCTCGCCGCGCCACTTGCGGATCGTGGATTCGTTCACGGCGAACGCGTCCGCGAGCTACACGTGCGTCACGTGCGGGTGCCGCCGCGCGAGCTCAGCGATCTGCAGGCGCTCGCGGTCCGTGAGGCGGCGGCCTCGGCACTGGGCCCACATTACCGTATCAGAATCAGATCGCCCTCGCGCTAGTCGCGCCAGTTTGGGGGAGGGTCTGTGTGCGCCACACCTTCTCCTCCCGTCCAGCATCTGTATTCTCGTGTAAAGGTTCTGGAGGTACAGTGTACCACTGCCCCGCACGCCCCCCTCCGAGAGTCACATCGCTAGACGCTCGCGACGCGGGAGGAGCCGCCACACGCCGAGCATGAACCGGCACGCGCTGGCCGAGGCCACGAGCCTGCACGACGGCCCCGTGCCCGTCTACCTCATGGAGGAGATCGCGAGTGCGTGGCGTGTCGCAGCTGTGGAGCGAGTGGCGAGCTCTTAACGCTGACGTTGCTGCTGCTTGTGCCGTTCCCAGACTCGACCAAGGCCAGCGAGCGCGACGCCGAGAAGGTGGCCGACTTCATGCTGGGGCGCCTCAACAAGAGCAACCTGAACGTGAAGCTCAAGGCCCTGCAGATCATCTCGGTGGGTGGTGCGCCAGCTGCCCGGGAGCAGCACGGCCGGCTCCTGACCCTTGTGCTCTTGTCGCTGCTGCGCAGTTCTGCATCCGCGAGGGCGCCCCCGCCTTCAGGGAGGCCATCCGGGACGAGGAGCAGGAGATCGCGGCCTATCTGCGTGAGTGCGGGGCGCGCGCGGCCGTGCGCGCGAGTGCTGACGTGGCGTGCGTTGGTGTTGGCTGCAGAGTTTTCGGGCCCGCCGGACCCCGTGTACGGCGACGAGAAGTACCGCCGCATCCGTGTGGCGGCGCAGGTAGGGCGCGGGGCGAGGGACGTTATCCTGCGATGGGCGGGCGGCTCACGCGTCATGGGGTTGTTATTGTGGTCCCTCTAGGAAGCTCTCGTGTGCTTGAACGATGGGTTCCTCACGCGTCGGAACGAGGAGCCGCCTCAGCAGCAGCAGCCTCCTCAGGGTGATGCCAATAGCTGGCAGGCTCCGCAAGGAGACAATGCGCCGACGTACAACAATAGCAATGGGGCTTACAACCAGGGCGGTCAACCTGAGCGACAGCACTCGAATGTTGGAGGATCGTGGGGGCAGCCGCAGGCGTCCAACACTTCGCGACCAGCTCCTTATCAGGATAATCCCACTGGAGGCTACAATGGCGCCTCAGGAGGAGGATACAACGGTCCTTCTGGTGGAAGCAACAGTGGCTACGGCGGAGGAAACAGCGGCTATGGCGGGGGAAACAGCGGCTACAACGGTGGCAATAGCAGTTATGGTGGAGGTAGCAACAGCTACAGCGGGGGCAATAGCTACGGACAAAATGCTGGAAATACGGGGGGGTACGGATACAACCAAAATGGCCCCCAGGGCGGTTATGGTCAGAATGCAGCTCCGCAGCAGCAGCAGCAGCAGGCCAGCGGTTTCAACTCGTGGTCATCCTCGTCGTCTTCTGGTCTAGCTTCAAAGAACACTGGCGCCGGCGTCTGGAGTAGTTCGGGGTACCAAAAGAAGGATCCAGCAATGGATAATGAGCCACGCTACAACCCAGCCACAAGACGAGATAATCGCCCGACTGTTCTTGTGGGTCATTCCTTGAATTTCCCTAAGCCGTCTGGCGGATTTGGCTCTAGCAACACTGGTGCAACGTCAGGATTGGGTGGGTTTAACAGCGGTACATACAATCCGAACGCTGTTCGCGGGGCAAGCACTGGTAACGCTTACAACCCGAATGCTCCGCCCGGAAATTCGTACAATCCGAACTCAATGGGAGGTAGTGCGCGTGGTGGCTTCGGTGGTAACTCAAGCGGCGCGCCATCCTATGTCGATAACACGAATCGTATGCTAAGCGGCAGTACCCACCGAATTGGTAGTATGGGTCTTCCCGTAAATGGACAACCGCTCAGTGATGCGCCAAGTACGGCCCTCGGTAAGAAGGCGGAGGTATTGATGAAAATGGGCACGGCTGCTCTTGAAAAATGGGATCGCCGCAATATGGACAAATCAATGGCCTCGTCTTTAGCTGATCACGACGAGCTTCGTGCTGGACCTCAAGTAATTGACCATGGCTACTACCAGCCAAACGCTCAGGGTGCTGGTGGCGGCGACACAAGCAGGTACGATAGGTGCAGCCCCCCCCTCCCAAATTGTTCTCATATGAGTGAATTTCTGTATAGGGATTATGGGCGCACAATGATTGACAACTTGTGCGCACCTGCGGGACTCTCACGCGCGCCGCCCGCAGATGGATTAAAGCGTTTTGTGGACCTTGCCCAGACGTTGGATGCACAGACTATTGGCGACATTCTGCTGGATAAACTCGAAAATGACACTTGGCAAGTCCGTCTTAAGGGCTTGCACGTGGTACTGGCGCTGTTGGATTCGCCTGGTGCAGCACCTTACCAGGAGTTTTTCGAAGAAAATGTGGAGGTCGTCGAGGAGGTGTGTGTTGTCTAGCTTGGTATCTAGTGGTAATTTACTGACTCATTGCATTGTGCTATCCTTCGTACAGCTTAGAAAGGATACCAAGCCAAGCGTAGTTTCAAAGGCGCTTCAGGTTTTGCGTGCACTAGGATACGAATCTGACGAAGCTCCGTCCCAAGCTAGCAGTAGGCGTGCCGGTGCTTCACGAGCACAGCGTGGTAGTCCTGCCAAGAGCCGCGGCCAGCAGCCGCAACAAGAAGTTGACCTATTGGGGTTCGGCTCGCTGAGCTTGGAGTCATCTGCTGGTCCAGCCCAACCACCTGTTCAGCCAACTGCGGACCTTCTTGGCTCCCCTGTGCGCTCGCAACCCCCACCAGCACCGGCACCCCAGCAAGAAATCTCGGTACGTTCGATGCGCTCATCACGCTCATTTCTAAATGTCTAATCCACCTTCGTCTTGTCTGAATATCCCTAGCTATTGGACGGGTTTGACACACTAGGAAGTTCGACCTCATCTAACCCATCCTACGCCGCTCAGCAGCAAGTTGCACCACCCCAACAATTTTATCAGCAGCCTGAGCAAGACGAGCGCAACAAGGCGTTGAGCCATTTTGGAAAAGACCTCTTCGCAATCGCTAATTCGCCGCGCAGTGCTGCAGGCACAGCACCGCCATCTGGCCCCGATGGTGCGCGCCTCAGTGGTGGACAATCGGCATTCAATTTCATGTAGAGTATCGTGCGCGAATTATCTGCTATCTCCTCATATTGTCCATATTGAGTAGGCTAGTAGCCACGAACGATAAAATGAAAACCATAGGACATGAAAAACAAACGACTCGACTATTACAGCGCTCCCCCTAGCATTGGGTAATCCCTAAAACCATCACGAAAGCCACGAGTCTGCTTACGCCCTAATACGCTTCTTGGACGAAGCATTAACTGCACCGCCTGCCTTCCGTTTGGCCAGCTTCCCGCAAGCAATAAAGCGATCAGGGTCCCACAGCTCCTGCCGAACCATGTTGTACGGGCCATTGAGAATGACCATAACCTTTGTGTCGCGGTGATACTGAAGTCCAGTGATGAGCTTCGGTGTGATAAGGAAATACTGTGGTAGCTTGCTACCGCATGACGACTTCGTGATCCGTTGGAACACCTTGCGCTCATTGTACACGTCCATGCCCTGATTGATCTCATCCACCACCCGGAATGGGCACTTCGTAAGGCTTTGGAGGGCCATCAGATACATGATCGTTCCAACCGATTTTTCCTAAGCAACAAGGGTCAGTAGACCGCCATTCAGAAAGCCTGAATACAAATCGCACTACGTACTCCTCCAGACTGCTCCTCTGCGGTCATCGTTGAAAGTTTCGTATTCTTGCGAAACTGTGCTCGGCGTTGGATGCCCCATTTGGCGACGTCCTGTGTCATTAAAATGAGTATTATATGGTGTCAGCATCGCGTATTCCAACCACTGCAGCTTGATATTCAGGCTAATGCGCTTACCGGATCCTCGTCATCCAACACGATTTCACCAACACACCCGATGTCCATGAAAAACTCCTTGAAAGAGGAGTCAATGTGATGTACAACTTCTTTCAGTTTGGCATGCCATTCAGCCTATTATCGCAAATATGAACAAAATATCAGTTGTAGTAGTTTCTAGGCATCCATCGCATGAAACGCACCTTGATGCCGTTGATTTTGTCTTCTCCATGAGTGACAAAACTTTCCAGATCAACCAAATGTGCTTCATCATCCTGAATTTCGGCGCACACGCGTTCGTAAAGTTCACGAATACTCCTGTCGCCACGGAAGCAGTCCAGCGCTGCTTTGTTGTTTTCAATCTTGCCACGCAGCTCATCCAAATCATCGGGGAGTTCGTTAAAGCGCTCTTCGTATTCCTCCCATGGTGCCTCTTCCTCTGCTTTTCGTTTCATTTTCATTGCCTTTTTCGCTGCAGCTAACAGATTTTCCTTTGCAAGTCTGTACGCTTCCCGAAGTTCCCTGAAATTACACGATACGTTAGCAGTGCTATATACAGCAATTAGACGCAACGAATGCTGTTTACCGGAGGAGAGCTTCAGTCTGCCTCAGGTGCTTTTCTGTGAAATCTACTCGAACTTGTTGGGTGCCCAACTGCAGCGATAAACACGCCTCACGGGCACTAGCCTTAAAGAGACCTCTCGAGAGTTGTAAACAACGCTTTATCTGTTGAGCTTGCCTGGAAGATAATGGAGAATTGATAACACTTGGATCAGTAATTGCGTCCTGCATAAACCAAAGGAACTTCGGCAATCTTACTTTGATGCTTGATTTTTCAACTTCCGCGTCAAGGCCTCCTCCTTCGCCGACACATCCTGGAACAACGAACGGCACGATTTTCAATAACGTTTTTGATCAAGATAGTACTTCGAAATAACAGCCGTATCATTTTTACCTGTGCAAGTTCACTTTTCAGTGAATAAATCTTGTTATCTCCTTCAGCGATCTTGTCATCCAGGCGAATAATCGCCTTTCGCTGTGAACGGATTTCTGTGATCCGATGCTGGACCTTTCTCTTTTCTTCGGCGTATTGTCTTTCTTGATCCTTGAGACCAGCAATCTATTTAGATACGCAACATTTTGCATAAACATGACTAAGTTTGACGTATCAGCGCCATAATAATTTCAGCAAGATGTGCGACCTCTTCTTGAATGCCCCTCTCTCTTGATCTGAGATCATCCAAAATCTTCTTCGTTTCGGTTTTCTCGTCTTCATTTGAGGTCGAAGCAGCAAGCAAACGGGGATTTAAGAGATCGTTTGTACGCGTAGTCACGTTGCGGTTACCGTACTTGGACACTGCGGAAGAGATGCATATCATGTTAGACACAATTGACCCTCAACAGTAGATCACGTTGACACCATCAAAGTATACGAACCCGATGTGACGTATTTCTTGTACGGAGTCACAAAGGCAGCCTTTCGTTCTGTAGAAGCAATTTCTGAAAAAATATGGCCACCTCTGTTGATGATATCTTCCGTCTGCTGAGAGCCGACCATTACAGTGTGAAGACCTCCGTGGGCTCTAAGAGCTTCGTGCACAATGTCAGGCGCAGTGACCAACTAAACAAATGACTTGTCAGTTTGTGATCCACACATGCCTATTGCAGTTAGCATTACCGTACCTCATCTAGGTAGCCACGCATTCCGTATTGTTCACGATAGCCCTCCATTTGCTCTGTTGAGTATGGGCGATGGACAGCATGACACTTGCCATCTTCCACGTTCAAAATCGAGGCTTTAATGCGTCGGTCTGAGTTTCCGTTATTCAGTTCACGAAGAATGGTATTGTAGTCCTCGTAACATTCCGTGACCAACGCTGCCAAAAGCCATTTGGGAAGGGTGTCTTCGACATATTTCGCATGAATAGTTTCGTTGAGCTTCATCTATCGTACAGGTTAGTTGCCCCAGCAACGTATTAGCGAGTAGCTCAAAGGTATTAAGAAGCTAGCATGGTGCTTACCTCCAGAGCAATAGGGCCCCATACTTTTCGCTTGAGCCGATGCTGGTTGTTTTTCACCCAATCCGCAGCACGGATGCAGTCTGGATCGGCTCTCTGAAGGGCTAATCGTCGCTGTACATCCTCGTTGTCCAATTTTTCAAGCTTGCTAGTGACCTTCCTCTGCTCACTATCCAAATAGGCTAGCTCACGAGCGAGAGCTTCTCTCTTACTGCGGATTTCAGTTTCCTACGCGTAAGACGACCAACACCGATTAATTTTCAGAGAACAGAAGCTTTGCAAGGGTCCTCGCACTTCTGATCATACCTCCATATCTTTAGCACGCTGCTGCCTCTCTAATTGCTCTTTTTGCTCTTTAAGATCAGTATCATCAGCCATTCCTTCGCGCTCTTTCCGCCACTGTTTACAACGGTAATCATCGATATCGTTCACTAGTCAATTCCAATGGTCCATGAGGAAAAAAATAGAGCACAAGTCATTGTTAAGTACCTCAGCCACATCGCGTTCCAAACGTTCAAGCTTTCTGCGAGTGGAATTGTGCTGGTTACGCAGCTCTTTAACATCTGATAAGGTTTGGCTCTGAGCGCTTTCCATTGTGTCGATCTTCAAAAGAATACATGAAACTGAATCAATACATGTGGCGACAACGAAAAAATACAAAACTGCTAGTTTTTCACTCACGTGGCTCTTTTCCTGTCTGATTTTGTCGATGAGCTGGCGCTTCTCGTTGTCGACTTCAGTTTTTCTGGATATCCGGCATGTGCTACGTGGTCAGCATGCTTATCTAACATATCGCAGGGGCAACCGACGTACTCGTTTTTTACTTCCTCCAGCTTGTTCAACTCTTCCTTGAGAAGGTTTTCAAGAGGTGTGATTTTATCTGCGCGTTCATTCTGCAACAAAAAATAGCAAGGAGCTTAGTGAACTGAGGTTGTCCTGATACGCCCGACAATAAAAAACAACCTCGATGGCATCTTTGCAGCGCTTCTTCTCCAGCTTCAAATCTTCGACCTCGCGTTTGCAATCCTCAAATTCAAGCCACAAGCACTTTTTCTCCATTTCTTCCGTCTGCAATGGCCAAACAGTCATCAGACGACAGATTCACCAAAGATAGGCAAATTTCAATGCCGCCAACGCGCACCTCTTTGATACGCGCTTCGTAGTCTTCAATCCGCTCCACCTCTTTCTGCCGCTGGGCATTCTCGCTCTTCTTCAGATCCAGCGCAGCACGCGCATGTTCGAGTTCCTGCACGGGAAAAAAATATAAAAAGAAACAGCACTTTAGTCAGCAACGCCGCCACTTTGCCCCCCGTCTCACAGCGCGACTGGAACTCACGCGTCCTTTGTCCGACATGCTGTGCTGCAGCTCGATAATCTCGTCGTGCTTGGCTGCCAGGTCGCTGTCCGTGATGGCATTCTCCGTGGCCCTCAGCAGCTGCACGGCGTTCATCCTCGAGAACTCGCCGACCTTGTCCTGCGGCAGGAACTGGCACAAGTTGTCGATCTGGATGCTGGCGGCCTCCATGATGCCCGCCACGTTCTTGAGCGTCGAGTCCTTGCCGTTGACCTGCCATGTGCTCTTGTTGTCCCGGAAGATGTTGCGGCGGATGACCTTGTTGCCGCGGTCGAAGTACAGCTCGATCTCCGTGTAGCCGCTCTCCTTCTCGTGGCGCACGAACTGGCCGACCTTGTCCGCTCGTCCCAGCAGCTGCACGCCACAGACAGCAGCAATTCCGCCCCAAAACGTTAAAAAAAACTAATTGTTTTACTAATTAAAAATTGCAATAACGGTGAATCGACCTTGGTGCTGCCGGCCAAGCCGACGCAGAGCGCGCAGACGATCGAGCTCTTGCCCGTGCCGTTGGGCCCCAGGATGAGGTTCAGACGCGGCCCGGGGTAGAACTCGGCGTCCGAGTACGTGAGGAAGTTGTGCAGCTTCACGCGGAAGATCGAGCCGTCCACGTACTCGTCCGAGCCCTCGGAGCTCGCCTCGCTCACGTCCGCCATCGCTATCGCGCGAACTTGGCTGATTGGGCCGCGGAAACCCAATGTAGTGTGCGCCACACCACCATACCCCACAATATTATTGTATTATTCTCACACTCCAGAATATTATTGTATTATTCTCACTCTCCAGAATATTATTGGGGCAGTGCTGCAGGCGGTCGATGGCGGCGAAGCTGGCGGCGCGGGTCGCGCGCATCGGGGAGCGCCAGGCACGGCTCAAGGCCGCGCCCATGCGCAGCTGCAACTCGCTGTTCGCGGCGCCGCCGCAGCTGCCGTTCACGGGCTTCGAGCTGCTGTTCCTGGGCACGGGCGCAGGCTCGCCGTCGGTGCGACGCAGCCCCACGGGTGTGTGCCTGCGGCTGGCGCGCGCCAACTGGATGTTCGACTGCGCCGAGGGCAGTCTGCGCCAGCTCATCAAGAGCGTCGTGCGCGTGCCGCTCACCACCAAGTTCTTCATCACGCACCTGCACGGGGACCACCTCTACGGCCTGCCCGGGATCCTCTGCACGCTGGACAACCACAACGCCGAGTTCAAGGACCCGCAGACGAAGCTCAGGGCGCCGCGGCCCATTGACGTGTACGGCCCGCTGGGTCTCTGTTCCTACCTCAACGCGGCCTTCTCCACGAGCAGCACGAGGCTCACCAACTTGAAGATCACGGTGCACGAGCTCGTGTGTCCGGAGATGCTGAGCATGACGTCGGCGCATGAGAAGTTCATGCGGAACGCGCCAAAACACCCGGTGAGTTGGCAGGTTGCTGGGGCGGTTTTTGGTTAGTAGCGGCTGATTGAGGTGCTTTGAGTGTTTTTTTTCAGAGTTTGACGAGGAAGTGGATTCATGCCGAGTCGGATGGAACCGGCGACGTGTGGAACGTGCTGGATGACGGCCGAGTTGTTGTCAAGGCTGCCACGTTGAAGCACACGGTTACGAGTTTCGGGTATGTAAAATAGTTGCAGTTTGGTGCGTACCTCGTAGCGAAGTCGTATGCACGTTTTGTGACGCTTTTTGGTTGACTTGGCAGATATGTTATCGAGGAGTACCCTGTTCTTGGGAAGCTGAATATGGATAAGCTGCGTGAGCGCGGTCTGCCGCCTGGACCGAAGTATCGTACGCTCAAGATGGGAGGAAGTGTAGAGCTGCCGAATGGGGACACACTTCACGCATCTGAGGTTTGTCGAAGTATAGCCATATTTTTTGACGTGGAGATTGCTCACAATTTGGGATCTTACAGGTGACTGGGCCAAAGGCCCGCGGCCGCAAAGTTGCGATTCTTGGTGATTCAGCTGACTCATCGCGGATGTTTGACATCGCGCAAAACTGCGATGTGAGTCCCAAGTTTTATTGTGCCTGCAAAATATGTATCGGCGTTCTGATTACTGTCGGCGACGCCTTTCATGTTACAGGTTTTGGTTCACGAAGCTACACTAGGCCATGAGATGGTGAAACAGGTACAGAACATGCGTCGCGATTGCAGCACATGCATTTGTTTGTCTCACTTGAGCTTGATGTATTTTATATCAAGGCTGTGCATCGTGGACACTCAACCGCATTGATGGCAGGTTACGCAGCCAGGAAAATGAATGCGACATTGCTCGCATTGACGCATTTCAGCCATCGCTTCCGCCACTGGTCAGCGGACTTTAAGGCTCGCACTACACTTCACCTCGCGCTGGAGGCACAAAAATCGTTTGAGAGACGAGCGATTGTACCTGCATCAGACTTCCTTCGCATTCCAATTCCTCGCGCACCCCACGAATAGAGTATAAGATAGTATACCTCATAGACTACAGGTTAAGTCAACCTGGAGGGCATTGTCCCGTTTACCAAGCGATGCTGAGACCTCACAGCACACCACTTTCATTTTCTTCACAAACTCAATAATCAAGGCAGCGGAACACTGAGAAGCTGTCAAAGTTTTGCATTAGGTGAATGGTATGTGGATCCCACTGAAAAAGCTGTGTTTTGGACTGGAGTAGGGCTGCTTGTCCACCTCAATGACCTTGACCACATTGGTAGACTTCGATATCGCATCATCCAGCCCATGAACTAAAATTACGATGTCTCCACTTTTGATCAGCTCTCGTTCCTTTGCACATGCGATGGCCTTCAAAGTAAGATCGTCCACATCGGTCATCGAGTCCACTAACAATGCCGTTACCCCACTAAACATTCCACAACATAAAGTGTTAGTTTGCCCTCGTTATATATTTGACATCACTGCATGTCATTACCGTGAAACCCCTGATAGTTGGCGAGCCGCCAATGTCGAGGACGTGACTGCCAGGATGTTGGCTTTTGGGCGGTACTTTGCCAGCAGCTTGGTACTGCCGCCTGAATCTGTGATCGAAATGATGAGCTTCACGTCCATGTCAAGCGAGATTTCTACAGCCGAACTGGCGACTGACTCGCACATGCTGACTTGTTTGCTGTTGGCTGCCCTGTGCAACCGATAGACCTCAGCATAGTCAAGTGCTTGCTCAGCTTCAACGCAGATCCGGGCCATCGTAGCTACGGCCTCCTTTGGATACATGCCCTTGGCGGTCTCAGCCGATAGCATCATCGCATCGGTACCATCAAGCACTGCGTTTGCCACATCCGTGCATTCTGCATTGGACGGAATAATTTTCTTCGTCATTGATTGCAGCATTTGGGTGGAGGTGACAACGGGCTTTCCAGCGCGATTAGCCTTGCCAATAATCATCTTTTGAGCCAAAAACACCCGCTCCGGGGATAGTTCCATACCAAGATCTCCACGGCTTACATGGATGCCGTCGGCCTCAGCGATTATTTCGTCAATATTTTGAAGGGCCTCTTGACTTTCGATTTTCGCGTGTACACGAATGTGTCGCCCAGCCTCACCAAGACATTTGCGAATAGCGCGCACGTTTGCGGCCGAGCGCACAAAGGATCCAGAAACGATGTCCACTTCATTGGGGATGGCAAAATTCAGCAGATCGTTTTCGTCCTTCTCCGTAATGCCGGGTATTTGAATTGCAGCCCCTGCACATGGACACAGACATCTTTACCTCAGTACGAAGTCACATCTATCGAGCAGCGTTAAGTTACAGAGTAAGCAACCTGGGAGATTCATGTTCTTTTTCTCCTCGAGAAGATGGTCATTATGCACACGCACAACAATCGAATCTGGCTGGCATTCAAGCACTGTCATCACGAGACTCCCGTCATCGCACAAAATCTTGGACCCAAGTGACACCGACGTTGGCAACTGTTCATACGTGCACGCAATGCGATTGTTGTCTCCCTCAACTCCGTAGTCGGTGGTGATCTCTAATGTCTGGCCAGCCTATTCATCGACACCAGTAACAATAGCATCAGAAACACTATCCAATTGATCACCTCAGCATACATACCAAGACTCCACACCTTCAGCTGCACAGGTTTGTGTCCTTTCAGAAACCCGCTTCTAATCTCCGGTCCTTTCGTATCCAGCAGCACAGCACAATGGCAGCCTGGCCGCGCTGCCATTGCCTCCCTCAAATTCGATAGACTCCGCTGATGCAGCTCATGGTCGCCGTGCGAGAAATTCAACCTCGCAACATTCATCCCTGCATCCAGTAGTTGCCCTGCACAATGAAACACGCCACCTTTAGTGCATTCCAATTACAGCAATTGCAATAGGCCCAGCAGCCCTCACCGAGCATCTCAACGGACCAAGACGCCGGGCCAATGGCACAAATGATCTTCGTCTTTCGTGCACGCGCCGTCGTCGGCGTCAGGATCTGCTTGAGCTCAATTCCGACGTGGAAGTTCTGCACTCAGCACGGAGCCACGGCCGGTTAATCTCCCACCTCCACCGTTAGCGGATCCC
Organism: Phytophthora fragariaefolia; assembly: GCA_030267785.1. Taxonomy (NCBI): domain Eukaryota; phylum Oomycota; class Peronosporomycetes; order Peronosporales; family Peronosporaceae; genus Phytophthora; species Phytophthora fragariaefolia. Next base: position 17,961 of record BSXT01000374.1, on the reverse strand, counting down.
TTGGGGCTCACCACAGGCTCGCGCGCGATAGACGACGCCTCGGGCTTGAACACGTCGTCGAACTCCTGCGACAGCGAGCGGTAGCGGTGCCAACTGCCGAGACGCACGGGCGGGAAGCCGCTCACGCGCAGCTGTTCGTAGGCCGCCGACGGCGTGCGCATGAGCTCTTCGTCCTTGGACCGTCGCCGCGGCAGCGAGTGCATGACCGTGCCCGAGCGCGGGTTTCTGGCGCCGCCCTGCCGCTCGCTCATGCTGCGGCGCATCGCTGGCTCTGGTGGCAGCTGGACCGACCGATGCTCAGCTGGTAGTGACTGCAGGCTCCTCGTGCCCAGCAGCCGAATGATTCGATAATGCTCTTGCACGTTGCATTTCTCGACGCTTTCTTCAACCCTAAACGGACCAGGACTTTAAACCCTACCTAGAACCGTAGATAGGGTATAGGTGGCGGCTATACCCCACCTTCAGACCCTAACGTCGTTTCTGCGACCAGTGGAAGAGGCCTGCAGTGAGCTACTCGAGCCGCGGACTGCAACACAGCTGTGGACGGACTACTGGAGCATGGGCGATCCGGAGGAGTATGCAGCGGGCGCGGCACGACAAGCCCCGCCGTCGCTGCTGAAGACGCTGCTGGACAAAGGCCAGAGCGCCAAGGACGCGCTGACGCACGACGGAAACAACGCCTCCATCATCCTGGACGACAAGGCGTCGCGAGAGACGCCGTGGACGCCCAAGAGCTTGGGGCGAGCCAAGTCGGCTATCGTATACAAGGTGAATGTTGCGGTGGCTACGGCTGCGAGCGCATGGGCGAGAATCTCACTGCGGAACTACTTGTGACTGCGTGTAATGGTGCGGCGTGTGCTCTGGTCGTGGCAGCAAACGCTGAACGACACTCTTCTTGTGCTGGAGCGCAATATCTTCTTCATCAGCGGATGGGTGCCGTACTTTGTATCCCTTCAGGAAGACGCCATCCTCATGTTCACTAGTCGCGAAAAATGGGAACAAGGTCTAAAGCCCGACAAGGTAATTCGCGTGCCGTGCTGTGTGGCGCTAGGTAACGTTCTAGCTTCTAATAACACTTTACCGGTATCCAATTATGCGATATGTGGTAGGTTATTGAGCTCCACCACATGATGCTGCTTGGTGATATGAAGGTCGATGTGATGGACGGGTATTCGTCGCTGCACGACGATATCGGCAATTTACGATTATTTCGCCGCAAGTTACTAGAAACAGACGAACTCGATGAGGTATTTTCACTATTGTCAGAGCGCAGCCAAACACCAGCAACTCACTTATTTACGTGTGGATTGTATCTTTGTTTGTGTAGTGGATAAATGGGGAACTACGCCAAAGTGTGGTGATTTCTTCAGGTAGCACAGTCGATACGCTCGCTGCTAATAACCCAAATGCGAGTACGCACAGCATCCTAGAATTTGGTTCTTACAGTCAGAATACGTTCGAGTTGTGGACAAAAGCCATCCGACACATCCTTACTATCAAGCGAGAAGAGCATGCTAGAGGTTCTCGAGACAACCAGCCCAAAGAAGATAGGGCAGAGGAGCTGTCAGGTGATAACTCATCACTTTCTGAAACATCAGCTAGAAGCTGGGTATCTCCAGGGCAAGATTCCAAGGTCACCCTTCTCCAAAGTGAACTTTGGTGCCACCGGGTTCTCTCCGGAGAAAAGGAAAAGGCTGAGTCTGAGATTCGACGAATCGTGGCAATGGAGAAGCTGGTAGCCCAAGTTACTCACCCTCAAATGGCGCTACTGGTATACGAGAAGGTGAGCCGAGTGCACGAGCTTTACTCTGCCAACTGCAGGCGAGAGATCGAAAAGCTTGACGGACGGGAAAACCCAATGTCAGCCGAGGTGCTTAACTTCTTCGCTGATCATCTCAAGAGGAAGTACTCTGTCTTTTTGATCTTGGCATTAGCGTACGGAGTTGAAGAAGAAGAGATCCGAGAGGCCCACGAGCGTATGTGCCATGAAAATGCAGCTGTAAATGCTGGAGTAGGTGGTGGGAGTGGTGAGCTGCAACGGACTGTTGCTTCGTATGGCTTCGAAGACCCAGAAAGCTTGGAGCTATACGAAAAATATCGCGATGCTGCCTTCAATTACCACAAAATGAACTACGGAGATACAGCTGCCGCAGAGGAAGAAGATGCCATCATGCATCTACCTGTTATGCTGCAAGTCGCAGTCGTTCGACAGGATCTAGAAGAATCGACCGCAATGCTCTCAATTCTGAACACTGTCAAGGCTCGTCTTTTCGAGCATTGCTCTCAAGAGAATGATTCCTAGAGCAGAAGCGCTGTCTGCTTCGTTTCAAAAACAGATGTACCATGTACACTACTATCAACACGATGAAACTGTGAAAGTGAGCTCGAATATTGAATTGTTTTACTTGTTCCATGGTGTGTAGCAAGCTGTCAGGCTCGCCCTTCAGAGCAATTGTCTCCATATGCGAGAGCGGTGTCAAAGTGGTCGTGAATTTCTTGCACTAACTGTCGAAAGCTCGGGCAATTCATGTAATGCCCGACGAGCTCTTCCACTCCGCACCCCACTTCTTCAGATGAAGGTGCCTCTGAATCTTCAACAAGGGGGTCAATAGCTGGCGCAATCATACACTATCATTAAGCCATCCAAGGACCCCATACACGGAGAGGAAGAATCAATCACGTACCCCACATCTCCATCATCGACGCAGCAGCCCGCAGCGTTTCCTCTTGATCTAGCAACCGCACACTACGCAACGGTCTGGTGTTGAGATCTTTATTTCTAGTCTACAGAGTATGACCGTGACTATTACATGAGAGCTTCGCCTCTGTCGACGACAACCCGCAGCAGTCTTCCTCGAACCCGCACGGTTTTGATGCGAGTCCGCGCGATGCTAAGGGCAGCCAGGCGCTTGTGAAGCGAAGCCGCAGAGATTGACGAAGGCGACCCCACGAAGACCTTCAAGCCCCCGTCATCCACAGACATGGAAAGGCATCGTCGCAGCGCCTGGAGACCCCCGCGCGTGCCGCTTCCCTTCCGCCGCCGCACGACTTGCACCTCGAACATGGCGATCTGCGTGCGCACTTCAACATGCAAGCGGGTCGGGCTCAGATACCCAGACCCGTTTGAAACCCATGTGACCATCACTCTTGGTTGAAGTTGATTGCGCAGCATAGACGCATTCCGCATTCCGCAATTTCCCACGTTTAAGGAAGATGAAGACCGCTGCGGCGCTACTGCGGAAGAAGTGGTGGGCTTGATGGCATCAGTGATTGGTCATTCTTTCAGTGAGTTCGTGGGCTCTAATGTATTTTGCATCAGGGACGCCATCGTCGTAGGCGGTGGCCATAACGGGCTCGTTGCGGCTGCGTATCTGGCAAAGGTTAGTGATGATAATCGCTACACAGAGGGATGTTGAAGAAAATCACACGCACGGTGATGTATGGTACTGCTTGGCCAGGCTGGAAAGAGTGTTTGTGTGCTGGAAAAGAGGCATGTTGTCGGAGGAGCAGCCGTGACGGAGGAGATCTTCCCCGGGTTCAAGTTCTCTCGAGCGTCCTACGTGTTCTCACTCTTCCGGCCGCAGATCATCAAGGACCTGAATCTGCACAGACATGGACTGGAGGGTGGGTGCTAGAATTCTGTTGGGGAAAATCGGTTCGAAGTGCTAACTTTTGCATGACAGTGCTTGTCCGGGACCCGTCGTCATTTACCCCGACACGCGACGGTCGGAGTCTCATTCTTGGCAGTGATATGCAAAAATCGCAAGCTAGTATCGGTAAGACTGCAGCGATCGAGAGAATTGAGTGCAGAATTGCTGATGACTTTGTGTGCACCGGGTAACTTAACTTGTCCAGCGCAATTCTCTGTCGCGGATGCAGTAGCGTACCCTCGGTACAACAAAATGCTAGAGGTAAGGTGGTTGCTATGTTGTACTATTTTATGATTCGTGAAAATGATGCCATGTGCCTGAATGCCGTTGCAGGAAATGGTCGACTTCTTTTTGCCCATGCTTGATGAGGTACTCATGCCACCTGTTGGGCTCGATGGCGTTCTATTTACTCACTGATGTTGCTATTAGCCACCGCCAGATCTCTATACAGCGTTTGATTCGAAGGCCCCTATCAGGTTAGCTTCGAATTCAGAACTCTAGTTTCACTTGGATTAATTGTGCGCAATTTGTATTTGTTTTGATAGCCAACGCGTGGAAGCAGTGAAGGCTATGGCACGTTTAGGCTACCGCTGTGGCAAGCTCGGAAGTGAGTTGACCACCTTTGTGGAATTTATGGCGGCACCTGCGACCAAAATTCTAGATAGATGGTTTGAGTCGGAAGTGCTCAAAGCCACGCTTGCTACTGACGCCATCATCGGTGCAAAGGTATCTGGTATTATGAAGTCCGTGTGCTTTTATTCAGCGCATTTAACTCGATGTTTGCGTAGGTTTCTCCATCAACGCCTGGATCCGCCTATATTCTTTTTCATCATGTCATGGGAGAAGTGAATGGTATCAAGGGTGCGTGGGGTCACGTAAAAGGAGGTATGGGTGGAGTTTCCCAGGCGATCAAGAAAGCTGCCATTGAAGCTGGCGCTGAAATACACGTTAGCACTCTAGTCGAGTCGATTAATGTGCACGGTGGCAAAGCTCGTGGTGTTCGGCTGAAGACAGGAGAAGTTATTGAATCCGACTACGTTCTATCGAACGCGAGCCCTGTCACAACGATGCTGGATCTGGTAGACAAAAAGGATCTTCCGGAGGAAGTCGTCACTCATTTCAGCCGAAACTGGAACAGCGAGTCAGCTTCAACGAAGGTATGTCTGTTGAATTCGCCTGAACTGTGGACGTTCGCTTCTTACCGATAATCTGTACCAGATTAACGTGGCTCTTGATCGGTTGCCCAATTTTTCCTGCTATCCAAATAAGGGCAGTGGAAACACCCCGATGGCAAACCACTATGGCACTATTCACTTTGAAGACTCGCTACAGCAGGTATTTCATACTCTGAGCTGTTAATCTGTTTTGCGGTTTGATTTATAGTCGAATTCCGCTCATTTTGAACAGATCGAGGATGCTTTTGTGGATGCCCAAGGTGGTGCTTGCTCGAAAAGACCGATAATTGAGATGAACATCCCAACATCACTGGACCCGACAATTGCTCCACCAGGTACAACTGATGAGTTCCTTTTTATCACGACTTCAAACGATGTTTCCTGACAACAACGATCATGAACAGGAAAGCACATTGCTCTGTTATTTGTGCAATATACGCCATATCAACCAAAGGTAGTAACGTTTGTCGGTAGTGAGTGATACTGAATCCTAACTGCGTTTTCAGGATGGGAATTGGGATGAGTTAGGGAAGAAAAAATTTGCGGATCAAGTTTTCTCAGTTATTGAGGAGTATGCCCCCGGTTTTACGAAATCAATTATCGACTACGACATGCTTACGGTATGTCTGGTTTCATATTCATCTGGATTTCAATTTCTTATTCAATTGTGCACTGTACATGTACTCCACAGCCCCCTGACCTAGAGAAAATATTCTCGCTTCCGCGAGGAAATATCTTTCATGGAGCTATGGGTTTCGATCAGGTAACAAAAATTATCACCTGGCCGTGAGGATATGGAGAAGCATTAACGTGGTGGGCCTTTTTGGTTAGCTCTTTTGGATGCGGCCTATGGCTGGATATTCGAACTACCGATCTCCCATCGATGGTTTATACATGTGCTCCGCTGGCACACACCCTGGCGGCGGAGTTATGGGAGCGTGCGGCCGAAACGCCGCCATGGTTTGCTTGAACGACCGCTAAGTAGTAATTAGCGTTCACACACACTCGGTCAATCTTGCGTCATTCAAGATTGATCAAAGAATGGCGATGCCGACAGGTGGGATAATATGCAACACTTCATAAAACATGCATCAAAAAATAATTTACCTTAGTAGTGTTCTACGTGCATCTGCTGGTACAACTACGGCGCAGTCTTTTGTTCACTGGGTTCAGGCTTCTCCTGCCAAAGTATGCAGCTGGATGCTGCGACGTCCCGTGAACGCGGCGTCTAGCATCTCGTCTTCGTCCACGAGGAACGAGTTGGTTGTGTCGCTCACGTAGCTGAACTTGCCGAACGAGTCATAGTCCGCCTCTGATCTTGCACGGCGGTGGCGCGAGCGAGGTGTCTTCCAAGGGAAGATAACGCTGAAGATGTTGCCCGTGGAAGCCGTCTTCGAGGCCAAGTACTTGTCGAAGTTTATGTCGGGGCTCTTCATGCGTTCCTCCTCCATGGACATGGGGGCGGGCATCCACGGCGGGGTGATCTTCTTGCGAAGGACCATGTTCCATCTCACATCCTTGAAGAACGGGTGCGTGAGGATGTCACTCGTCTGGCGAGCACCGAGACGCTTGTTCGGATCCTTCTCCAGCAAGCCCATAATCAGGCTGCGCGCATCTGGGTTAATCCCACATTTGGTCGGGAACTTAACGGGCTCCTTTTCAATTAGCTTGTACAGCACTGACACGTTCAAATGATGGAACGGTCGCTTGGCCAACAGCATTTCATACAGCAAGATACCCAGGCACCACCAGTCAACAGCCTTGCCATAGTCACGCGAGCGCTTCGGTTTCAACAACTCTGGAGCAGTGTAAGCAGGGGAGCCGGCCATCGTGCGCGCTCCCGACATCTGGTTCACGTTCGTCTTCGAAAGACCGAAGTCGACAAGAGCGATGTTGCCCTCCACATCAATCATGATGTTGTCGGGCTTCAGGTCACGGTATACGATGTCGCAAGCATGCAGGTGCGAGAGCGCGAGAACAATCTGAGCAGCGTAAAACTTCACACGATCCAAGTCAAGTGGGATTTTCACGCGGTGCTCCTTGTTGTTTGAAAAGCGATTCATGTGTGTGTACAGACTGCCGCCCGAGTAGTAGTCCATGCCGAGGAAGACGCGTGATTGACTCTGGAAGGAGAAGCGCAGAGGCGCAATGAAGGGGTGGTGCACGTCACGAAGGATACGCATTTCAGTTTTCGTGCGGAGCTTGTCGTAGTTGGACATCGAGCTCTTCTCAAGAATCTTCACCGCAAAGATCTCGCCGGTATTCTTGCGTTCGGCCAGCACCACCGTGCCAAAGGTACCCTTACCTAGAACGCGGTTAACATGAAAGTGCTGGATCGACAGCGACAGCACGCGCTTAGACGTTGAAGCTTGAAACGCACGCTCCGCCTTAGCCGCTTTGCGTTCAGCGTCCGACATCTGAAAAGCAGCAATATCAACCTCGATTTGCATCTGGAGACCCAACACGCGGCCGCCGGGGCTGAGCTGGATTTCATCACGCGTAGTGAATGTAAACTCGCGCTTAAGCGACTTGTTCCAGATAGTACCAGCAGCCAACACCTGTAGCACGTTCGGCTGCTTCGTCGTCATGTAACGCGACACGGCGAATCTCTTGAACAGCACAAAGCGTGAGAAACCCAGCACAACATCCACAAGTCCTTCCCGTCCGTAGAACTTCGTCGAGGGGAGGAACTCGCACGGGTAGCTGACCGACACGACCATTTCAGGCGAGCAGATCGGGAACAGCGAGATGAGGTTGGCCGCCGAGTCGTCCACGCCGGTCTGCTCCAGGAACTGAGTCGTCCACATGGAGTAAAACTGCTTGATCGTGGCCAAATTCCGAGCCTTCCAGTCGCCCGACGAGCGCACAGTCTGCGCCAGCAGCCCGCCCGTTGAGAAGGGCATGGGCGCGCTAGCCGCCGGGTTCCACTGACTGGCGCGCGCGCTCTGCAGGTCCGAGTCACGTCCGTTAGAGGCGCCGCTGAAGCTCTGGCCGGGCTTCTGGTTGCTGGCGTTCTGCACGGCCTGCTGCAGCATCTTGACCCAGATGTCGCACTCGACGCTGGAGCGCGTGTACATGGCGAAGACCTTGTTGATGGTGGTGGTGATAAGCACGCCGTTGGAGCGGTTGGGGTCTCGCGAGGCGCCCGTGACGGTGACGCGTCCGCGGAACTTCTCCGTGTCCATCTTGGCGACGTCCTTGTTGACGTAGTACGAAAAGGTGGTACCCGAGAGCACGGCGTAGCGGTAGCGCCAGGAGCGCACGACGTGGCCCTGCTTCCAGATGTAGCCCTCCCAGTCCGTCTCGAAGATGTCTTCGAAGGCGCTGCTGAGGTCGGGCGACACGCTGAGCCGCGTGCGGTTTGGCGCGAAGCTGCCCGTGGCGCTGCGCTCCGTCACGGACGAGTAGCTGGCCGAGCCGTCGAAATAGTCCTCTCCCTCGTGGCCGTACACGGTCATGCTGGGGCGCAGACTGTACGACTGCGCACGCTTGTCGAAGCGGCCGCGGCTCGAGTTGAGCATCGTGCTGGAGCGCTCCCGGAGCGCCATGGCGTCGGCGTCTTCGGCCGAGAAGAGCGTGATCCGCTGACGCTGCATGTGGGGGGGGGCTAGACGAGGGGCGGGGGCGGCGGGAAGGACGAGGGGGGTCTAAGCTTAGCTATCTACTCCTCGTGGCTGGAGTCCCCGACGCGGCCTCGGAATCGCGACTGGGCGCTCGGCTGTATGGAGTTCGCGGAATGAGGCCTGGGAATATTTGGGAGAGCCCGGAAACGCATGGGGGTACGAGACGGGCCAGTGTGAGCTTGTCGCGCCGAGGGCAATCTTTGGCGGGCGTTGATGTGAGTTTCAGTATGGCACCCGCGCGGTAAAACTGCCCCCGCGGGACCCCGAGCCCTAGCGCCCCATGCTATTTCGGTACACATACAAACCAACAAATGGAAAAGCAAGCTGGTCTTGATTCTTGAGGATCAAGGGCGCCAACAGTTCGCTCCGAAAACGGAAGGGCCGCTTTTCCGTTTGCGCCAACCCAGCAGCGTGGCATGCTGCTTGGCCCCGTGGTGGCTCCTACACGTACGTACCGGTGACCAAATACCGGTAAGTATATGCAGTTGGCGGACGCCTTGTGCGGGGCCGCAGATAGCCAGCGGGTGGCGCCGTTGTGCGTTGATCGATCGATTGGCCTCTGCACGGGGGAAAAGCCGACGCGCACGATTCGTCGACCACCACGCCACGCCAGACGCGGCTTGTTAGTCTCGCGCCTCGTGCCCGGAACCACATGCGCGGTCGTCATTGCGACCTGTTTGGTTCGGTGGCGCCACTTTGCGGAGCCGCGGGTCTGAGGCGTTGAGCCGCCTGAGGTTGGGCGGCTGGCCGCAGCAGGTGTCGCGGATCAGGCCGCCATCCGCTCACCGTGAATCGCCTGCCGATCGGTCATCCTGTTGAGACCGAACCGACGGCGTTGTGTGTATGAAGGGCAACGAGCGCGGCATTTCAACCCGGGCAGAAGGCGCTCATGTCTCGGCATCCTGCAGCTCGCCGCCCCCCCCAACAAACTCGCCACATCGCACTTGACCGTGGCACCAGCGCAGCGCTCGAGTCAGCGCTGCCTAAGGTTGACTGGTTGGTCACCTCAGTCCTCCCGCGCGATGCACGGCTCTTGATGCTCGATCTGGGGGTACGGACTGCCCACCTGTACGTCGCGTGCAACAGAACCGTCAGGTCGTGCTGCGGACGGTCAAAATGATGCCGAGGCCGCCGTGTCATTGCCCGACAAGATCGGGGGTTGCGACGGGCGCGCGTGCAGGATCCGGCAACGGGCTTCGTATTCGGAGCGAAGTCTGCGTCGCACTTGGTGCAGAGTGTCCGTGTCGAGGCGGTGCCGCATGCTGTTACAGCATTGCTGTAGTGCGTCAACGACTGCCCCAATGATCGGCTTTATGGTGTGCTTGGGATTTGAGACGGTGGCGTTATGTACTCTCGTCATCGCATCGAGTAAAGCGCTTCCGGCGTTGCGGCGCGGGGGCACTTCAACCAGAGCGGTTCGTTGTCTGGTGCTTGCTTGGCCTCTATATTTTTGGCTTCAGCCGTTCGTTCGGCATGTCACTGTTGGAACGACGCTTCTCGTTGGAACGAGATGGGAGGTGAAGCAATTGGAGGCAGAATGTGCGGCTTGGCCGGCGCGAGGTAGCGCAGAATCTGCTCGAGCTTGCTGTCCAGGCTGGCCATTTTGGTTTCCATATTTTGCTCAACGAGCCGCAACTGAGTCTCCATCTTTTCAAGCTGTAGCATCGAACTTGTTGACACAACGGGGGGCACCACTATATGTTGTGGTTTTCGATCCTCCACTCCTAATACTGCAATGGCGTCCTTGGCCGGATTGGTCTGTCTAGCAAAGTCGATGCCAACCGATTCCCTTTGAGCCCTGTCCAAAATGGAGCTGTACCTGCTTTCAGGTGGTGTTTTGCTTTCCTCGACAGCGGAATCCTCGGTTATCGCGCCAAGAGGGGGCTTATCTGGATTCGATACTGGTGTCAAGGCAGTATCGCATGAAGCAGCAGCTGCGGCTGTTGCGGCGGCAGCGGCGGCAACAATTTCGGCCGTTGCACGCGCGCTTCCTTGATATTCCCGAAGATTGTGCGGTGTTAGTGCGTCAGACGCGCTGAGCAAGTTCGACAGCCGCGGACGGAAGTTTGCGAGGGCCCGTGTTTTGTTGCGCAGTTTCTCCATGTTCTTGTAGGCCTGGATGGTCTTTTTCATCTTGGCGTCGGCGAGTGCCGTCATCTTCTCCATGCGTTCGGGCCCGTCGTCCTTCCACATCTCGCCCACGCGCTTCACAATCAGTTTCTTCATTGCTGTCGCGAATTCCGGAAACTCGACCAAGATTTTGTCGAAACCCTCTCGAGCAAGAACACAGAGCTCCGCCATACACTCGGCTTTCACGCTGCGCGTGCGCTCGACTTCCATGACCACACCGATTTCGCCAAAAAAATCACCCTCGCTTAATAAGATGATCGCCTCCGCCTGCGGTATCTTGCAGCTATTGGGTGGTAGCACACGCACGATTCCTTTCACGATCATAAACAGTTCCTTGCCAATTTCCCCCTCGCGAATAATGAAGTCATCCGGCATATAGATAACTTGGTGCAGTTGCATGCATATCATACCCAGTACGGCGTCTGTGGCTAACTGGAAAAATGGAATTTTCTGCAGGTTATCCTTGAATAGATAGATTGCAATTTGTCTGCGCAAAGCCAACGACATGCCTGGGTCGTGTAGTAGATTTAGTTGCTCGGACAGTGCACGATTCTGTCAAGAGGACAAAATCTGTTAGGCCGGTTAAATCAACGCAAAGAAAATGTTTACATTACGCACGTTCAGCCAGAGATAGTCATAGTACGCTGTCACTCGTGCCTATAGAGCAGCATTGTCAGCAACAGTAGGTTGTTTGCAAAACCATAGCAAACGCACTCGTAATGGCTTCGGCAAACTTAACGCATCCATCTCATGGGTGACATGATCCATCTTCTTCCGAAACGCATATTCAGCCCTGTTCCAGCTACGTTACAGTATGAATTGTGTCAGTACCACTGCATTGCTAGCGCTCGCTACAAACAAAATCGGACACCTTTGTACAAGGCCGATGATGGTGCCAAAGAGTATGGCTGATATGACGGCACCATACACTGATACTGCGATGGACCACAAGTAGACGGAGGTGCTTAAATCATCGTTAGAAGAATGGTGATACCCGCCACTTAGAAAGCGATCGCTGGATTCGACATGCGTAGCCGACACCCCCAGCAAAGACACCATGCCATGATGAAAAGCGACCCAATAAACGCCCATTTCTCCTCCATCTTGACAATGTGGGCGTGTGGCTTCCACAACGTCGGCGCACGGCTTTAGAATAGCAACCCATAAGCAGCCAGCCACATGAGCCGAGAAGATCACAGCATTGAGAGAAATAATGACGCTCGAGTATCGCTTGTACTTCTTAAGATACTTGACAAAACGACCTAGGCGCAGTAGTCGTGGTAGCTTAATATACTTGATCATCTTGATAGTCTTTCTTGTTGATACACTGGTAGATGTGTCATTAATAAAATATTCGAAGGGAATCGTGGACGCTATGTCGATGGGAAACCAAATCGAGCGAACATATGCTTGGCGAATTTTATGTGGATTCATCACCACTGCGCCGTACTCGATGAAACCTGTGCGAAATCGTAGCGCAATGTCTAGAAACCCCCACGCATCGAGCACTTTCATAAAGATAATCGTTGCACTTGATGGTTCGTACCACTCGAAACACAGCATGAACGGAATAATCCACGAGTAGTAGACAACGATGAGAGCACTCAAAAGATCCCAGAACGTTTTGAGAGGGGACTGGGGATGCAATACCCACCGGTAGCTCATCCGGTCGTGCAGCTCGAACAACGACATTCTCAGTACGTTAATACTCACGTTGTCCGATGCCAGTCTCAGCAAACTACCTGTTGAGCGAGACCATGCATGGCTTCGTCGCGGGGTGTTTGGGCCGTCCGGGGTGGCTTGAGTAGCTGTCTTGCTCTCGTACCTGCTCAATCTGCCAAGGAGCTTACGACTTGTCGAGCGTCTCGGAGCTGAAGTTGCAGGTTCCGGTTGCGTGGGCTGTACCAAACTCGGTGCCTCCGTCTCACCACCCGCTTCGAGGATCGTGGCGTCGGTATCATCAATGTCAGCAACCCCCGCCACAACAAGGGCTTTGACAGGCTTGCGCCGGAACATCCCGTCCACGCAGCGCTGCCCTCCAAACCCCAGCCGCCAAATGAAAGCAATCGCCACCGTTGTGCAAGACAAGACGCAAGTGTACGCAATTAGCCCTGTGTTGGAAGCTCATGAAGCAAATACATGTAACGGATTCAAAGTGGCAGCTGTGGGAACCCCGGACTGACTCAAGTTGAAGTGGTCTATATTTGCCACAACCAGTAGTACACCTTGAATATTTTTTGTGCGCTCAAGTCACAAAATACGCAGTCCTCAAATTTACTGAAAGCGCCATCATGTCGCTCGGGTTCCTCACGGAGTCGGCGCTCGTGCCGTCCAAGGCCAAGGAGATTAAGGTGGACGCCAAGTCCCTCGTGGACCTCAAGGCGGTTGTCTTCCAGAAGGACCAGGAGCGGAAGCGCCGGCTGCAGGAGGCTCTGACGGCCGAGAACGACGACGAACGCCCCGCTGGCCGCGGAGCGCTGCGACTGGGCAAATATGCGCATCTGCGAGGCGGCAGCAAGCGCCGCAAGCGCTCGGAAGAGGACCGAGTGGGCAAGAAGAGCCGCAACAGCGGCGTGGAGGCTCGCAGTCGTCGCGACGAAGAAGCCAAGCAGCACGAAGCTCCAGACGAAGACGACGACGAAGCGTGGAGGAAAAAATCGGAGGAGATGCTACGGAAAAAGGCAAAATTGTACGAGGAGATGGCCAACGGAGGAGGCAAGAAGCTGAAGGGGGAGTGTCTGGTGAACTTTGAAGCCAAGAAGTATCTGGTCGATGCTGTGGGCTCTACAGAGAGGACAATGGTGGAGATCACGGACGAGTTCGGACGGACAAGAAGCGTCGCGACGGATAGTGAGGAGTACGCGGCGGTTTTGGAGAAACAGCAATGTGAGAAGAGCTTACCTCGTGATGAGCTGGGGATGGAGCATCGCTATGGTGCTAACGAGGAAAAGAATGGAGAGGGTGAGGCTGATGGTGGCAGCTTTGTCGTCTCCCAGTGGGAGAAGCGGCTAAAAGCGGCGGAGAAGAAGCACTTAAAGGAAGTGCACGAGCGAGCGACACTTGCCCAGTCGTTGGCGCACTCTTCTTCGTCAGGAACAGCCGACAGGAAGACTAGGAAACAGCTACGCTTGGAACGTCTTCGTAGACAGCGAGAGGAAGCAGCGGTGACCAACGAAGACACGGCACAGACGAGTGCTGTAAGCGACGTTACTGCATCGCAAAAGGCGACGGATTTCCTAAACCAATTATCTTCATTGATGTAACTGCAAATAAAAAAGCTCTCATTGTCTTGTCGAATTGGCTGCGTTATCTTCCTAGCGCAATGCTTAATCTTGTATAGTCTAGACCTTCTCGCAAGCAATGAACGTGGGAGGTTTATGAAGATGGCGGTATTGTTATGAGCCAACATACTTCGATAATGCTGGACGTGACATGGGTGCACTCAATGGCACAACAGAACATACCTTTTTTGTTGCGCTGCTGCTACCGGCGTTAGCTGGCTTTAATCGTGATGGGTCTGCTTCGCGAATCATAGCCCGCGCTAGCGCGACCATCGGATCGATGAGGAGAATATCAGCGAAGTGCGCTTTCCCAGTGAATACAAACGGAATCTCGGTGCAGCCAAGAATGATAACTTCTGCTCCCTGTTCTCGCAGTTGCATAGCATATCGATGGAAGTTTGTCTCGCATCTTGGCGAAACGGCAGGAGCAGTACTCTTCACTCCCCATTCACGATTGTAAATCGAATCATGCAGCTCGTGTTGCATGGCACCTGCATTTACCTCCACCACAGTGTATCCTCGAGGCTCCAGTAGGTCATGGTACACGCGCGAATTCCGCGTCCCGGTGGTTGACATCAGCCCAACTCGCTTACACGACGGCAGTTTTCTCGCAATAAAGGCCACCGTCTCTTCTAGCATATGTACATGATGCACATGGCTTGCGCGGCCTGTACGTCGAATAAACTCGTCCCAGATCGGCTGCGCATGGAACGTGTTGCACGTTACTCCCACCACAAGACGCGCTCGGCCTGCAGTGGCAGCAGCGTGCATCATGGCGAACGTCCGCGCCATGCCGCACGCCGGATTCTCCACCTCCTTGACTGAATTGCTGCTATCGCACGGCACTTCACTGCTGCAAGACGCAGTGTCCGAGTCGGAATCTGTAGCGTCAGCCCCGGAGCCCGCTGCGTAGACCAAGTACTCGGTGCGGTCCGTCATGTCCTCAGAGCGCGAGAAGTGGCAGACATTGAGGTGGCCCTGGTCTTCTCCGGCGCTGTCGGTGTTCTGCAGTATGAGCTGGTGCAGCAGCAAGCCGGCGGCGGGGCCGACGCCGCCGCAGATGCCGAGCATCACCTCCCGCGGTTTCTTGGCCTCGATCTTTTTCACTTTGACGGCCACGGGCGACTCCATCTCGGACTCGGAGCAGGCCGCGGGCATGGCCGATGGGTTGGCAGTGGGTCGCTCAGAGGCAGCTCAATGGTGTGGGCCCAGGGGCATTCCAGCTCTGAGGCGCGCGCGCGGAGACGCCAAACGCGAAGTGCTCTGCCACCCACTGCGGACCTCCTCGTCACGTCACTGCTGGAACGCAATAGACGCGGCAGCTGGCTGGCGGTGATTGGCGGCAGCATGTCCTCAGATCTGAGCACGTAGTGCACCGGAATGCCTGCTTTTCGCACAGAGCTCAATGTTCCAGTGGAATGAATGTCAACACGTCTTGCACTGCTTCAGTATTCGATTTTGCAGCAGATCCTACGACAACTTTTCGGCGACTAGGCCTGCTCTGGATTATTGGTGCAGGGGCTCTCTAATGATATTAACAAGAACATCTTTTATCACCGTGGCAGGTTAAAAGCGCGCAACGCATAGCAGAGCTAGATAGATGTGCATTGTTATCTATTGCTATTATTAATAATAGCAGCTGCAACGAAGAAATAATCGAACACCACATCAAGCAAACCCACAATAGAACATTGAGCTACTCTCGAATGTACGCAGACAAAAGGATTATGGACGCAATGCCAATTCTGGTACCGTAATCGTGTTCTGTCGACGTTTGGACAGCAGTGCCGCTGTCTGCAGCCATACACACTGGAAATGCAGTGCTGTTTCTTGGTTTGAGCGACTCTGCAATTTCGCTCGACCACATTGGGATAGGGTCGAGCCTCAATGCAACAACCATATCGTGGTAATGGGTAAAGGAACAGAGCCCCTGTCCAGGAAACAAGTGAGTGGACTTCCACTCACTTCCACTCACTTAACACCTCGGTTCCGAACGGTACTCGCCCAAAACGGCCAAGCGAATGTCGTAAGATTCGACATTAAGACATCACTAGATATTTGTATCTACCATGTGTTTGATGGGGGGGGGGGTAGGTAAATAAACTTTCAGGAGGTTTTCACATCGATGTCGTAAGGCCCTGGTCTAAGTAAAGCTGTGCTGAGATTTTAGCTAGGGGTTGGGATAAGACGCAACGGCCTTCTGATCCGAGTAGACGAGTTCCGAAGTTTGTTCTGAGATGAAAGTCTGGTCAGAACGAGTTCTGAGGTAGTATAAGTCGCACCCGACTGAGCTTGGCAGTCTTGCTTTGGACTCCCAGTGACCACGAGGAGAAGAAGGAAGCTCTGTCTGGTCGGAGGGCAAAAGCCAAAGTGAGAATATTCCTGGCAACGGGCCAGTTAGAATAACCTAACCTAAAATAGTACATCCGGGAAAAACCTCACTAAGAGGGAAAAACCTGGGTTGAAGTTCGGCTGTCAGGTTTACACACTATGATACCTGTGAAAACAGATATCTTGACAGCCTCACTTGGTGTGGGGAAACCTGGACGCGGCAATGCACTCATTGCCTGCTTCGTGCAAACCACCGTTGCTCGAAGTGTCTTGGGCAAAAACCCCACACATAGAGTTGTAGACCTTGTTGCATGATAGATCAGTTAAGTTCTTTCTCCAAGGACCACTGTCCTGGATCGAACACCGACAAGCTCACGTAGTCGACAAAACACCTCAGGTGTTAATGCCTTCGTCAGAATATCTGCGGGCATCTTGTCGGTAGGACAGTAGAACACATCTATATCTTGTGCTTGTTGTCGTCTTTGATTATAGAAGTACCGAATATCAATGTGCTTGCACCGCCCATGATGTTCGGGATTATTTGAAATCCTAAAGGTAGCTTGGTTGTCTTCCCCGATCCTCACCGGATCGACATGGTCATAACCAAGTTCATGCATCACTTGTTTGAGGTATAGCACTACTTGCACTGTAGAGGCCAGAGCCACATACTCTGCCTCCGTTGTTGAAAGCGTCACCAGCTTTTGAAGTGAACTCCGCCACGAAATTGGCGAGCTTCCGAACAGGTACGTCACGTAACCTGAAACAGATCTGCGTGTGTCCACATTGTTCGCATAGTCTGCATCGCTGTAGGCGCTCAATGCATGAGCTAGGGTAGCATTGGTCACGTCACGTGCACCAAGCGTAATGCCATAATCTCGAGTTCCGTTCAGGTACTTGAGTCCACGGACTACATAGTTCCAGTGATGTGGACCTGGGTTATGGAGGTATCGGCTAACTTGACGAACGAAGTTCGCAAGGTCTGGCCGAGTCCCCATCATCAGGTACATGAAGCTGCCTACCGCTTCTCGGTATGGGAACTTCTCCATTTCTTGCTTTTCAGCATCAGTGGTGGGGCAATCGCTCTCGCTGAGCTTTTGCGAAGTTTCCTCAGGCAACCGCACCGGTCTGCACTGAGCCAGTCCAAAGCGATCCAACACTTTGGTCGCATACTTTTCTTGATGCACGAAGATTATACGCTCACTGCGTCTTCTTTCAATGTGCCATCCTAAAAGATAACTGACTCCACCGAGATCAGTCATCTGGAAGCGACGCTTGAGCATCTCTTTGATCTCGGCAACGAATGGCTTGGTGCCAATAACCAATAGGTCGTCCAGGTAGACCCTAATAATACAAATGTCATTGCCTCGTGTCTTGATGAAAACAAAGTGGTCCTTCACGAGTCTGGTAAATCTTTCAGCAATCATGACTTCGTAGAAAGTGTAGTACCAAACACGAGGTGCTTGTTTGAGTCCGTAGAGACTCTTCCGTAAGACACACACACGGTCTTCCTTTCCACGCTGGACATAGCCCACTGGCTGTTCCATGTAGATTTCCTCATCGAGGTATCCGTTTAGGAAAGCAGTTTTCACATCCATCTGCTCAACTTCCCAATCCATAGCAGCTGCTAAGGCTAAGAGTAGCCGAAGGATTTCCATGCGCACCACCGGCGCAAAGATTTCAGTGT
Source organism: Phytophthora fragariaefolia (assembly GCA_030267785.1). NCBI lineage: Eukaryota > Oomycota > Peronosporomycetes > Peronosporales > Peronosporaceae > Phytophthora > Phytophthora fragariaefolia. Next base: position 87 of record BSXT01000374.1, on the reverse strand, counting down.
AATCGATTCCGTATTTCTGTAGGAATCCTTTGATTACAAGTCTAGCTTTGAAGCGGTCCACTGACCCATCAGACTTGTACTTAATCA